>MU160394.1:69670-83106 GCA_015888305.1 Antheraea pernyi | reverse complement strand
GGCTGGCAACACACTTGCGACTCCCCTGGTGTTGCAAGTGTCTATGGACGGTGGTGATCACTTACATCAGGTGACCCTATCTGTTCGTTTGCCTGCTACGATATAAAAAAAAAATATGAAAGAAAATTAATAGGTACAAGTTTAGTTCAAGTTTACCACAAATTTAAAAATAACCCTTATATAGATAATTTCATAAAAATAATTATGTTCATAATATTCTTATCAATGCAGGATGAGGTACACCACTATATTTTGAATATAAATGCAGGAAGCTATCAGCCAACACAATTTCAAACTCAATATCCTTTATTGTTTATATTAATATACTGTACACATTTATTGATTCCTAATTTTAAAGGATTGAAAAATGGCCTCATTTCTCAAGGCTCTCTAGTTAAATTATTTGCATTCTTAGCCTAAAGGGGCATAACTAGGATTTGGTCAGTATTTGCAACAGGAATCTATGTTTATTGTGGTTTTTATGTTGTTAAGTTATGTGGCATAGGTAGTGATATTATGATCACTAGTATAATTTCCTATTACAATTAAACCTTTTATATTGTAAAAATTTATAGCCATAAATTTTATAATATATAGAAATATAAGAAAATCCTGACTCATTAGGATTTATATCAACTTGTTTTAAATCTTGTAAATATAATTGTATCTGTAAAAATGAAATATATACTATATCTGATAAAAAAAAGTATTCTCAAACTCTCTGATTAACTGTTTTGCCACCATGAATGAGCCTGTTCTAAGATTTTTTTGGGTACAAAATTATTAGGAACTTTGAAATGACTAGCTTCCAACTCAATTTATAAATAATAAAATTTTTTTCGAAATATAGCAGTAAAAATTCATTCAACACAGCTTAAATTAGGCTATTATTTATATAATTTAATTTTGTCTATATTTAAATTATAGGTACTCACAGCGAAAATTGTGTTCTGCAGTCCAAAAGGTATAGGAGTCAGTCTTGCAAAAAATACAATTTTAAGGGCTTGCGGCCCCGAGATCACTCTGAGCAGCGCTCGCGCCGTGTCATTCTTCAGTAGCCGGTCAAGCGGCAGAAAGCTTCGCAAAGCCTTCAGAGTAAAATGGGCTACCGCAACACCAAAGTTCGCGCTCACGAGCACTGTACCCAAACCCTTCACTATACCGAACAAATATCCACTCGTTATTATCAACACAATGTAACCAATAGTCACCGGGAAGCTTACGATTAAAAATAAACCCATAAACAACAAAAATATTATCCACGGGTCTTGTGCGTCGACCCAAAACAAAATCGTTTTTAGATACTCTTTGAAAAAATACAACACTAAAACTAGACATGTCAGAAGTAATATGGAAATAACTATATTAAATAAATAACTGTACGTTGTCCTGCTGTTAATTTTAGACCATAAACTTTTCTTTCTTGTGGCCGCGACGGAGTCGGGCTGGCATTCTTCGACGTCCACAATTTCCATTATTTTTTTTATCGTTTAAAAATAAACACAGTTCGTATTTACGTGCAGTATTCGCTTCGGTGTCGGTTTACTCGAGCCATGGCCTACTTTTATGTACTGTTTATTTCACGTTCGTTTACTAAACGGGAGCGAAATGTTTGGAATACAACCAACCGCGCAGACAACTATTGACGGAACCGAGAGAACAAGAACAAGCGAAATGACAACTGACATTGAGAATTCATAGTTCAACAACTGTTGAAAGAATCAACAGCTGTCACCAAAAAATATGGCACAGATAAATTATAGTTTTAATTAATTGGTCAGTTTTTATCACGTATGGCTTGATGCTTCTATCATGAATCTAATAAATAAAGCATATTAATGCACTATAAACGTAGGAAAGATCCAAAGTAATAATTTTGATTCCAGTAGTTATAGTTTTAATTAATTGGTCAGTTTTTATCACGTATGGCTTGATGCTTCTATCATGAATCTAATAAATAAAGCATATTAATGCACTATAAACGTAGGAAAGATCCAAAGTAATAATTTTGATTCCAGTAGTTTTATTGTTAGCTTTTAAAGAACTATATAAAATCAAGACACAAGCTTCAGTCCACACATCAAAATATATTCAGGTACAGAAAATTCTTCATTCGGCCAACTCTATTTTGTCTATGAATTTTGATGTGTCAAACTTAAAATTGTCAAAGAAGTTGTCACATGTGTCACATAACAGCATAGCTGTCGTGGTCGTGTGTAAGGTTGTTGAATTTTATAGTTATTTTCATGATTGAATTTTACAAATTGCACAATTTGTGACTTATGTCTACAAAACTTGATTAATTTGTTACAGTATTTTGTAGTTATATAGTTTAAGAAGTCACCAAGAATAATATAACCATGCCACCAAAAAAAGCGCCTGGTGGTGGCGGAGCGAGTAAGAAGACTGAACAGAAAAAGAAGGAGAAAGTCATCGAGGTTGGTTCTACACATTTCCTATCGCTAGAGAGTAGTTCCTTATAGGAGACTTTTTATAACCAAGATAATTTTATGAACTCATTTTACATATGGTTTTTAAGTTATAAATAACATTTAAAAAAATGTGCGGCTGACGGAAATGTTATAATAGAATCATTTTTATAATAAGTTGATTGATAGATTGATCAAAGCAAAATCTTCTCATAAGAATCTGTAAAAAACCAATCGAAAATCAAGACTGTGACCCACATCATTGATACATACTGTTTATAATACACAAATAAGATACAATTTATAAGATACTAGCAATTAACTGTAACCTCATTCACATTTATGAACATCTGTGAACATTATATATGAACATGAATATCCACATACATAAAACTGAATAATGAAAAGATATATAGCCTTGCAGGTTATGGCTAGTTGGTAGTTCTGTAGGTGGTGGAGATATTACTGGTTTAAATGAATCGAATGGCTGGTTTGAATGGCTTGCTCGGGGTAGTACCACCCTGTCATAGAAAACTGACATAAAGTAACAGTCCTTGCATTGTTGCGTTTCGTTGAGCCAGTGAGGCACCACTTCCGTCTCCCTCCCTGCCCCATCTCTCCCCCACTGCCCCCAAACACAGGCTGGCAATGCCCTTGAGACTCTCCTGATGTTGTAAGTGTCTATGGATGGTGGTGATCACTTAACATCAGGTGACCCGCCTGTCCGTTTGCCTCCTATGATATAAAAAATGAGCATAAGGACTTCTATGAAAAATACTTTAAACTTTTAAATTTCAACTTCTATTCTCTGATTAAGTATTTAAAACTACAAACATGTTTATAATACTTCCTAATTCGTTTTTCTCTAAATTACAGGATAAGACTTTTGGTTTAAAAAATAAAAAGGGTGCAAAACAACAGAAATTTATTCAGCAAGTCGAAAAGCAAGTGAAGAGTGGTGGTATTCACCCTGCCAAACCCGTGGAAGATAAGAAGAAAGACAAAGAACAGAAATTAAAAGAACTGAAAGAGCTTGCATTGTTATTCAAACCAGTACAGACACAGAAGGTTGAAAAAGGTGGATTTTATTTTTAAATTGTACATTTCTTGTAAAAAGTATGTTCTTATACTAACTTCATCTTTGAGTGATGACATACATACAGATAATAATTCAGCTTTACATGCAAATGAATGATTTCCTATCGCTAGAGAGTAGTTCCTTATAGGAGACTTTTTATAACCAAGATAATTTTATGAACTCATTTTACATATGGTTTTTAAGTTATAAATAACATTTAAAAAAATGTGCGGCTGACGGAAATGTTATAATAGAATCATTTTTATAATAAGTTGATTGATAGATTGATCAAAGCAAAATCTTCTCATAAGAATCTGTAAAAAACCAATCGAAAATCAAGACTGTGACCCACATCATTGATACATACTGTTTATAATACACAAATAAGATACAATTTATAAGATACTAGCAATTAACTGTAACCTCATTCACATTTATGAACATCTGTGAACATTATATATGAACATGAATATCCACTTATTACGTTATATATACCTTTTTTTTAACGTGAGGAAATCCCTTATGGATACGCCACCCCCCGGGGGAGAGGTTGGGTCATGTCCGACAGACCGTTTTGTGGGGGCGGCAAGGGATCGTTCGAGCTAATCAACCTTGTAGAGCTTCCTAACTTTTTCTTTTTTTATATTACAGGAGGCAAATGAACATGTGGGTCACCTGATGTTAAGTGATCACCACCACCATCACCAGGGGAGTCGCAAGTGCGTTGCCAACCTATGTATGAGGGAGGAGGGAGGGGAAGGAGGAGGACGCAAGGGGAGTAGGGAAGGGAAGTGGTCTTCTGGTGCTCTCACTGACCGAACGAAACGCAAGAATGCAAGCACTGTTACTTCCCGTCGGTTTTCTGTGAGAGGGTGTTACTACCCCAGGCAAGCCGACCCATTCATACTGAAAACAGTAATAGCTACAGCGTGGCTCTACCACCATAGACATATGTTCTTTAATAAATTGTAGATTTTAGCGTTTGACCAGAAACACATTTGATATTAAATCGGGAGCAACGCCGCCTTCCGGCGGTGGCGGTAGGCCCGGACTTATCGCTGCCGAGCGTGGTCTTGGCTATGCTCGGCAGCGAACAGGCTTGGCGAGAGCGATGGCCTCCTTCTGCGAGGTGACGGAGAGGGCCCGCGAGGCAGATCCTCAATGTGGCCGTCTCCGCCAAAGGAGGACAGGCAGGAGGAGAAGGCGCTTCGCCCAACTCCTCCTGCCACCGTAGCCTGACCTGAGGGGATGGGTCGGGGGGCCCATCTCCTCATTGCACAGGTCCGGCGGACGAGGGGGGGCACCCGGTGTGTACCCGGTACGTCACCGTTCGCCGGGCGGACCGTGGGGGCGGCCCTCCAAGGTTGATTCTTGCCGCCCCCACAAAACGGTCTGTCGGTACACCGTGGGGTTTTAGTCCGTGTGACTCGGACATAACCCACCCTCTCCCCCAGGAGGGTGGCTTATCCATAAGGGATTTCCCCACGTTAAAAAAAAAAAAAGATAAGGGCCCGCTAGGGAGACCCTCTAATTGGCCCTCTCCACCAACGGAGGACCGACGGGAGGAGGCGGCGCTTTGCTCAACTCATCCCGCCACCGTAGCTGGACTTGATTGCTTGATCCTCATTGCATAGGTCCACCGCTGGTGTGCACCCAGTCTGCCTCTATACTATCTGTGATTACCTTCCACCGGGCGTACCTTTGGGGTGGCTATTCAAGAGGAATAGACTAGTTTGGTTGCTTGCCGCCCCAACAATACGGTCGGATAGTACACCGTGGCGTTTTAGTCAGTGCGAGTCGGACTTAACCCACCCTCTTCCCCAGGAGGGTGGCATATCCAATAGGGGGTTTTCCCACGTTAAAGTTGCTTGATGTTACAATTTTCAACTTTGTCAGGCTGGCATTATGCTTCAGTTCATTCTTATCTTTCTTTGTCTAAAGCTCAAGCTTATAGCAGGATTTGAATATAGTTGATCATCATAGTATTAAAGCAAGCTACTATTAACCTGTTGTCAAAATATAATCTTAACTATTTAACCAGTAAGTATATCTGGGGCCTGAATCTGCAGAACAAAATTGGTCACTGTGTTTTAGTTAATCTTAAACAAAATTTATGAATCTGAATGATATATGTTTGGGTGTTATTATTCAGTTTAATTAGTGTGTGATGACAAAGACTAATCCTGGAGTATGTATATGAAAATTTGTTTGCACTTTTGCCTGGACTTAATTGGCCCTTTCCAATGACCACAATGCATTGCACGTTTTGCTCCTTCATAGGATATCTTAAGATCAATTTTGACTCAGCTATAGATAAAGTAAAGTCCACTCAAATATTTAGTCACAAATTTTCGCAAAATAATTCCTTTATTAATCAAATACCAATTTTTATTTTACTTTTTATTAACTTCAGCTGAAATAAAGGAAATCAAGTAATTCATGCTTTCGATTGTTATAATGTTTGTTGAAATTGTGAAATGTCCTCATTGACTCAATGGCATAGAAATATTTATTTTATTTTAACATAAAATTGTAACTGTTGTTACCAGGCACGGATCCCAAATCTGTAGTGTGTGCATTTTTCAAACAAGGGCAATGTACAAAAGGAGACAGGTGTAAATTCTCACATGACTTGACTATTGAAAGAAAGGTAAATCTGATGTTGATTTTAATTTTAAAATTTTTTTTTGTTTCCTTATAAACTGTTAGTTGGTGAAAGGGTGATACTACACTACAATGATATATTTCTGATCTAATGGCTATTTACTAATGAATTTAGTTAGCATGTCAGTAGTGTATGGCATGTTGCACTCCTTATAATATTTTATTTCATGTAAATTTTATTTTTCGAAAGAGCTGAATGGTAAAGAAATAATATGAGCACTTGGATAACTAACAAAATTATTAAGTAATTTTGGATCAATTACAAAATTATAGTTTCCCAGTGTTCAGTTAAACTGAATGATGATTGATTAATTGTTTGATTGTAAACTCATGCTTTTCAGATGTCATCCTTGAATAAAATTAAACTCTAATTGTAGCTTTATACTTATGTATTATGTGAACATGTGCGTGTACATTAGGGTGGCCCAAAAAGAACGATTTTTTTTTTTCGAATCTTCTATCAAAATATGTAAATTTATAATATTTTAAGAAGGGGCCAAGGGCTGGTCAAAAAAAAATTTTAAAGAGTCACTCCAAATTTTTAAAAATTTCCAAAATCGTCAAAAGTCGTTTTTTTTAAATTATTTTTCTCATTATTTCATTTTTTTTTGTTTCTCGTGGGGTCATTCTAGGGTATGCCAAATTCAATAAAAAAATATCAAGTTCGTTGATATTCATTATTCAAATTCAGAAGTAGCCCGAAAAGATATAAAGTACTTGTCTTGGAAACTTTGACAAATTTGGAGCGACATTTAAATATTAAAATTTCGACTTGCGTTTCCAGGATCGTTATCATTTTTCTTGTAGAAAAAAAATGAAATAATGAGAAAAATAAATATAAAAAACTCGATTTTTGACGATTTTGGAAATTAAAAAAAAATTTGGACTTACACTTAAAAATTTTTTTTTGATCTGCCCTTTGGAAACTTCTTAAAACATTATAAATTTATATATTTTGATACGAGACTTGAAAAAAAAACCCTTTTTTTGGGCCACCCTAGTGTACATATATATTTTTATTATGTATTTTATTTTATGTTCTTAGGAAAACTTACAGCTAGACAAAAAAAAAACATATATATACTAACTTAGTTGCTTAGGAATTTACCAATCTCATTGGTGTATCATCTTTTTTTTATTTTGGATATATGGTGGTAGTCTAAGTTATCAAATCTCTTGTTGATTTATTTTCATTGGATCTAATCAAAATCTACATGAAATTAGTAGGATTGCAGAATTTTCCACAGGAGCCAAAACTAAAAACAAAAAAAGATAGGATCCTTTTAGATAGAATATATCTTTGTTCAGCAATGGGACTCAAAGTTTTTATAAAATCTATGTAAATTATAATAAAATTTGTGTGTTATTCAAATGGGTATTAAATATATATAAAAATGTTTATTTCACAGGCTGAAAAACGATCACTGTATGTGGATATGCGAGACGATGATGACAATATGGATAATTGGGATGAAGATAAGCTCAAAGAAGTTGTGGAGAAGAAACACGGAGAAGGAGACAAGCAGAGACCAACAACGGACATTGTAATTATTGAATTTTATTTCAATACTAGCTAATCCGGCCACTCCTTGCTGTGGCTCAGTTATCACATGTTGAATTGAATAAAACATGTGCACTATAAAATGGAGTTGAATAAGAATTTAAAGATAACGTGGCGCCATCTATGAGAATTCTATAATAGTTGGTCCTACAAATTCTGTCAACAAACTAATTTAAAGCGCCATCTCTTCAAGACTGTTGAAAATTACAATTAATAATAATAATCAACATTGACAATCATTTAATTCGTAATTAAAAAGTATTGTGGCCATTACTCGAAATGTAAATTATGCTATTTCTCATATTGGACCAAGTAATACATAAATGCCAACTTTTATGAAGGTTGATTGAGCAGTCTTGGAGTTCATTGTGGATTTTTATATATTTATACTAGTGGGCCCGGCGGATGTTCTCCTGCTCTGATTATAAAAAAAACCTTGACATATTATATACCTATATCCTCATGAGTCATTTTATTTATTGGTGAAAATTGAATAAAAATCTGTTAAATAGTTTTTGAGTTTATCGTGAACACACAGACAGACAGACATGGCAGAGGTCTTAGTTTTATAATATGTAGGGATTTCTAATAATTTTTATTACAATATTCTTTGTAGATTTGCAAACATTTCCTTGAAGCAGTCGAGAAGTCAAAATATGGATGGTTCTGGGAGTGTCCGTCTGGAACGAAATGTATATATAGACACGCTCTGCCACCCGGCTTTGTGCTGAAGCGTGACAAAAAGAAAATGGATGAGAAGAAAAACGAAATATCACTTGTCGACCTAATAGAACGAGAGAGAGCCGCTTTGGGAGCGAATCAGACAAAGATCACTCTGGAAACGTTCCTCGCTTGGAAGAAGAAGAAAATCAAGGAGAAACAGGTCTGTACATTTTTGTACTTTATTTGGAAAGTGTTTGGGATTTATAACTGTAAAACAGTGGGTATTTTGTCACAGCGTCTTGGTTGAACCCTGGTCCCCTGGTCGTGTGAAGCTAAGATGCTGTATGACCTGATAATGATACCTCATCAGCGACTCTCATGATAAAACTAGAAGGGTTGGGGAATAAAGGGGCTGATATGTTCTGTGCAATAATAGCCCCTAAATTAATATTAAAAAAAACAGTGTTTAGTTTACCATTACAAAAAATGTATTTTGTTATTCAAAATTAATTTAAATAATGGAGTACTTTGTGTGAATGAAAATTGATAATGGTCCTAAATTTTCTCATGCATTTGAATTGTACAGGATTTTTTAAATTTTCGGTCTTTAGCCACCAATAATATTTGGTGGGTTGTTGTGGTGGAGTCCGTATCTCCACGAGAAAGTGTTTTTTTATTGATAGTTGGATACGTATGGCAACCATAAAGTATATTTTAAACTACAGTAGTAAATAATTAAATATCTCATGTGAGTGATGTAACTCTTTAGATGCTATAATCTTCTGGTTGATTTCTTTATTGTCTATGGTTTTCTCTACTACCTCAGGAACCGTCCTATGTATGATTCCCTATTAGGCCCATTTGGGGTATAAATTTCCAATATAAGTATTCAGTTTGGTTATGGAGAGCCCATGCGATCTTCAAGATCAGTGGAGTAAAATGGGTAGTGAGTGGTATCGTAAAGATGAAAATTGTTCGGTTAGTGACAGTTAAAGGCTGTTAAGAGACAAATTGAATTACAGGACATGCTATAAGAATTAGAACACATTCCCTACAGAAGCTTAATAAGAAATTTATGTTTAAGAAGAAGTACATTTAGAATAAAAGGCTTATAAATTGAGTCATTACATTTAAAAATGAGCTAAATCCAAGTTAATCCTTCATATAACATGATTATTTTTTTAAGATTTCCGGTTTTTATACACCGCGAACGAAGTTCAAGTTTTGCCTTTCATAAGGTTTTTAGTTATTTTTTATGATCTTCATATTTGACATGTACAAAATTTGAAGATCTTGAAAATTAACATAAAATTTTTGTAACGATTAAGATTGCATTTAGCTTATTTTGAAATGTAAGAACACAATTATTGTATACTAGTGGGCCCGGCAGACGCTGTTCTACTCCGATAATAAAAGAAAAACCTAGCCAAATTATATACCTGAACCTTATCCATGAATCACTTTCTATTGGTGAATTTACCCATGAAAACCACATGAACATCCGTTTAGTAGTTTTTGTGTTTATCGCGAACACACAGACAGACAGATGTGGCAGAGATCTTTGTTTTATAATATGTATAGAAGTTTTAAGTTTGAGTTATGTTTAATCTTTACAGGAAGCATTGGTCAAACTGGAAGAGCAACGGCGCAGTGATTACAAGGCGGGTCGTGCTGTTGGTCTCTCCGGTCGTGAGATGTTCTCATGGGATCCTGCACTTGTGGCTGATGCTGATGAGGAAGGGGACGAGGCCCTGGATATGCGCTACTATGACAGTGATACAGAAGAATCTGACACTAACGTCTACCGTGAGCTGCAGTTTGACCTCGTCGCTATGGAGGCTTCTGAGGTATGTGGAATACAATTACAGCCCAAGTTGATATATGAGTTGTTACATTTCAAAGAAAGCAATATTGAGTTTGTTTTGACATTTCTCCATCTCACGGTTATCATTCAAAGCACACATTCAGTCACACACATTGTGAATTAATCCACCCACCTAACTGGGTAGAAATGTATCGAAAAGAGGACTTATGAAGGATGTAGACCTCTTAAGTACCTTACTCGGGTATCCTACATCCAATTTTACGTGGATTCACAGACACGATTTTACTTGCATTCAAGAGGTAACACATTTTTTACTACTATAAAAATGTCGTAATACAGTCCACTGCTCGTCACCACACCGGGTATTGATTGATCATTGAATTTAATCTCTGGTGAATTTGGGCCCGGATCTACACCAATAAGCGACTAGGAGCTCCGTCGCTATCTTTACATTAGAAAGAACGAATGGTGTTGAATGAATTTGCTGTGAATTTAGCTTCAAATTGTCTCCAATCAGCGACAAATGCGGATGCTTCGTTACTATCTTCAGTCGTAACTGATCCATTTCGTCATTATAGGATACTTTAAATGAATTTTGAAGTGAAATCTTGTTTAGGCGCGTTGAGCGGTACTTTTGACAGGAGATAAATTTGTAGTTTCGCGTCATGACACGCTACGTCAGAATTACCAGCCGTATTGCGCAGGCCCACACTAGAGACGCGTAGTATAGGGGCATGTGTACATGTAATATTGATAGTTTGTATTCAGAGTATGCAGCCTATCATAAATTTGATTCACCAATGAACTGTATAAAATGAATACAATCATTGTTCGGAGTGCTAATAGGTGTGAAAATCATTGGAATTATTAATATTGACAATTTCAATTTATAAACTATGAAATTTAAATCATTCACACTGTAATTAATTTAAAATTTCAAAATAAAACAACTATTCTATCGTATTGAGTTTTCACTTCTGTCGGCAGTACTTATGGCTGCCTTATTATTTTTTTCTACATTATTTATGGTATGTTAGTTTAAAAATAAATTTATATATCTAGGTGGATGATACGGGAACGAAAGCAACCGATGATCGTCTCCAACACCTGGAAACTTCGGATTCTCCGACTTTAGTGAACGGTGACGACAGTTCCGCATCTGTACCAATCAACGAGAACCTCTTCCTCGACGAAGACCTGGACGAGGAACTGCAGAACTTAGATCTAGACGATTAACCCTGCCTTTCATTTTTCATTTACCACATCATTAATGTGATTCTACGTTCAATAATAGAGATGAGCAACAGTTTGTTTTCGATTGATATCGATATTCACTATGACATCATTAGGTAACATTTACTTGTTGTGTACGAGGAACATTGGACAGGATCGCGTTCAAAAATGTCCGAGACAAAAAGAGTTACAAAAAATGGCAAAAAATATTTTTTTCGGTCGAGGCTTTTGTTTCACACGCATTCTGACATTTACATTGAACTAAAGTTTCCATGAGGAGTTTTGGGCGGTGTCTTGGAATGTCATGTAGTAGGTTTTATATTTTGTTCATAATCTTGAGATATTTGGCTCCATATTTTGTAGTATTGGGGATGCGTTACGTAATATAGTTTGGTTATTGTGCACAAGTGACGTGAATCGGAAATAATATCACGGAGCATGGATTCAGACTTAAAAAGTTAAAAAGTTCTAACAAGATGGCCACCATCGTATTAGTTCATTGAAATAATCGCAACTTGTAATTTTAAAATTACCTACTCGACAATGGCAGTAATAACGTACTAGAAGATTGGTTGCCAAAAAAAAAGTTTCCATTAATAATTATGACAGCTAAATCATAAAATTGTAAATAAATAAATATATTTGGAAATGTGTATGATTTATCTTATTTTATATATATTATTATCTTTTGATTTAGAAATGCATTTTAAAATATATGTTCGTTCCATTTCAATATTGTCTTGACAATGACCATGACAGTTGGCATTGTTATCTTGGTGTTATCTTATTGAGAAGATGTTTAATTTACTTACATTTTTTGCTATAACCCATTACAAGATGACGTTGCAGTAATTACAAGAAATGATTATAGAGCCCAAAAGTAATAATTACATGCTGTTTTAATATTAGCTGTATGTAAATATCTATTAAAAGTGAGCTGAAATAATACAGTCGATTTTTCGCTGAAGAGATACAGTTATCGTTAAAATATTTAATGAGCCTAATACCGTTAAACGTTTTGTTTCGTATCATATTTCTAGCAATAACGCTTATAACGATGGCAAAAAGGAACTAATATTTCAATTTACACAGTGTACAACACGAAAGATTTTGTAATTTTTCATATAATGGTACGTACCTATTAATTATGATAGTAAAATGGTCCATAAATTAATATAGGTATACATATATGGGAATCATTTTTTATCGACTGAAATCCCATATCTCTATTAATATGTATGTTTTTAACCGTTGTCCGTAGAAATATTATTGGCCAGTGTCAATATTAAGATTTATGTTTTTGTTTTCTGTATTATAGGATCCTAGACGACTTTATAAAGCAATATAACATTATTATCGGATTGTTATTATTCCTTGATTATAGAATAACAGTCAGGACTGGCACAATGTAAGTTAAGATATTATTTGTGGCCAAATTATAAGCTAACCAGTGCCTTTTATTAGCAATGAATATTCAGGTATGTGGCTTTTTGTCTTAGTAGTTTTCAACAATGATAGTTGATCGTTAATTAATTATTTGAGCTGACCGGTTAGTGATGTGTTAAATGAAAATATGAAAGGGTTAATATGAGTCGTATAAAATCAAAATGAACTAGTGAAAGTAACTAATGAACATTAATTAAGTCATTAATGAATTCAAACCGATGGAATTTAATAAGATTATTAATTAAAATGTGTTTTCACACAATAATTCCTTTTATTCTCGCCCTATACTTGGTTCTACTCTCTCTTTACTTTGCAAACTTTGATTTTATACGACTCGTATTAGAATTATCGATTTAAATTAATTTTTATACACTGTGGAGATTTTTTTTCGTTTTGTAGGTTACTTATTGCTGTCATGCGCATTGGAAAATAATGTCTTAAGTGATACAAAATTGAAAGAAATATATTTATTTTATTAATGCTGTAAATAAATATTGCATCATTTATATTAGTTTTTATTGTTTATAACAAAAAAAA
>MU160394.1:50251-60517 GCA_015888305.1 Antheraea pernyi | reverse complement strand
CCTAGTTATATTTACTTTTATCACAATTCCAACCTATCCTAACCTAATCCGTCGCTACTGAGTCAAGATAGAAATGATAGGTTATATCTCACCGACGAATGTCCATAAAATCGAAATGACATATGTCACAATTTTCGACACTAACGAAACACCCCAGTTAACCTACAGATCACCTATAACAATACTTCTATGAACTAGACAGAACTGATTGCGGTATATTCTGGGTAATATTAATTTAAGTTAGCTAGTGATAGATTGATTGGCGTTAGTGGAATATCAATCTTGCGTCTACTGGTTCTAGCCTCAACACAAGAAATATATAGATATACCTAGATGTATTTTTGAAGTTTCGTTAGAATACATCGTCAACTCTTAATTTATATTTTTTTAAAGGCGAGGCAATCATAAGGACTGCCGATATTAGTGAAAACTCAAAACAATGAAATAAACGTGTTCTCTTTTGAATTTTCATATTAATTATAGTCTTTTCATATTAAGTATAGTTTGAACAATATTTACTTTTCAGAATTTGTTTATTGAAATTATTAACATTAGTGTGGTTTTCATATCTATCGGCACTCGGAGCAATAATTATATACATTTTTATAAAGTCTATTAATCTAATTATTAATAAGTATGTCGATGCAAAATATAACATCTACACAGGCCCTTGCACTACGCATCGCTATTATAGTCTGGCGCAAGCCGCACAAGCGCAATACATCCGGTCATACTTACGTAGCATGTCATGACGCGAAATTATAAATTTATCTCCTATCAAAATTACCGCTTAGCGCGCCTAAAGAAGTTTTCACTTCCGAAATAGTACTTAATAGCTATATTAGGTAAATGGTTTAACAGAATTGAAAAATTGCGTTGAACGAAGCGGCATGTCCTAATACGCTATCATTCAACTATCATCGATTCAAATTACAAATTGTAAGACCATTTTACTATCAAATAACAATTAAAAAATGGTTTTTTAAATTCCTTGAAAATAAACATTTTCATATAGTGGCTATTATCGTACACAGACCTTTTATGTCACAATAAATCATTTTAACTGGGAGTAGATATTACTAATTCACGAGAAAACAACAAGTAATAGGTATTATATATATACATAATTTTTTTTTCTCGATCTGACTACGCTATTGACCTAGCAAGGTCTTAACAGCTTCACCGGACTAGATATACATAATAGCTGTGTGTGCCCGACACCGTCCGCGTGGAACCTAATTTAAAAAAAACAGTGACTTTCTCATAAAATTATTTAAATGTACCATGTCCATTTACTTATCTATTTTTCTCCCGTACTTAAGTCGCGTCGTCATTTACAATAACTTTTGATAGAGTTAACGGATCTTAATGAAACCAAGACTAAATGTTACTTGAGGATATTCTTTATGATTTTGTTATACGAGGGTTTATCGTGGATGCAGTACTTTAGCAGTGATGTCTGTTTAAACAAACAGACAGACAGTCAGACATTTCTAGAAATTATTGAAATGTATTTTATTATTTATTCCAAGACAATTTTTTCACAAATATTTAAACAGTTCAAACAGATTATCTTTACATTCTTATTACATGTACCTATAGATAGATAGTACTGTATTAGTTATATGTATGTAAGTACGTAAATGTAAAGTCGGTATTTATTTTATATTATCAACGACAAACAACAGTTTGTAAATACAACTTAACTCACCGGTTTGAATTCTTGGCGCCATCACTTCCACTGCCCTAGATATTGTAAAATAAAAATAGATACAAATGTATTTACGTGTTCTTCTACAATTTTACTCTATAAACGCGAAGTGTTCACCCAGATACGAGTACAATGTGTATTTACTTACACAATGTCATCGAGTAAATCGCTTATCATTATCACCTATTTATTCTTGGTTTGTACGCTGTTGTTTATTGAAGAAACAGAATCTTAGACAGAGATAGAATATACTATGTAATGACAATATAACGCAACCGTCCCTCTTGTGACAGAATAATAAAAAACAGATTACTTTCGTGTTCATTTTGTAAGACGTTATTGGTCCGTATAAAAAACGACGTGGAAAATACAGCATATAGCAAATCCATCGTAGAATGTAATTTTAGCCAAATACATAAATTTATACGGTTTCAGTAATACGCGATCTATAGGCTCTTGTGATGCAACTTATCTCTACATTTGTTTTTCATATGTATTCCTTTGGCGTTGTTTTTAGTCTGCGCCACAGAGTACCTTATATAAAGTCTGCGTGAATAATTTTTAGTTAAATTTGTATATATGTATATATGTATTAGTTAAATGTATATATGTCGTCATTAAATATCGATAGACACTGTGATGTTTTCAGCAAACATGGATTCACATTGGCAATATATTATCATTCAATATATCGTGATACTTAAAGACACTAAAATAGAATAAAATAAATGTTAAGTAATATACTTAGTAATAATTATCTATATTATGAAAATAATAGGAATGTAATCCTAGGACAAATTTGTATAATAAATAAATGTATTCATATAACAAAAGCGTGGAGAATAAAGCAAGTCTATATTCTCTATGGTTTCTTAATAATCGCACGCTGAGCGCTAAATTTTAAACTGAAATGAATCTCCCTGTGCGCATTGATTTCCTCTGATGACTCTTGCGTTTCCATGGCAACAAGTAAACAAGATTTCTGTAAACATAGCACTTAAAAAACGAAACAATAATGCCGTTAATAGTGAAAGATTTTACTTGGACACAAACAGCTACGACAATTCATATAAGAATACCAGTTAATCTTGTAAATCATGAAAAAGTTGATATATTTACAACTGACTCTTACGTTAAAGCACACTACAGTCCATTCTTTTTTGAAGTCTTCCTTTTACATGATGTCGAAAACAAGAAAAGTAAGTGTACGGTCAAAGACGATTTAATCACATTTGATTTGGTAAAAAGAGAAGAAATCGACTGGGAACGTTTGGAAAAAGAACTGAACAAAGATGAGAAGATTAAACGTAAAGAAGAAATATATCAGAAAAGCCAAGAAGAGGCTAAGAAGGAATCTGAAGATCGAGGCATAAAGAAAAGCCAAATGGATAGATTTACTGTACAACAAGCAATGGAAATAGATAATCAGCAACACACGTTGATGGATTCAAGAAGAGATGAGCAAAGGAAAAAGGCTATGGATGCTTTAGAAGAGTGGCGAGTGCAAAGTCACGATATCGTAAGGACTAAAATTACAAAAGAATCGGGAGTGAAAATAACTGAATTACCATCATCCGAAGATGATAAAAATGCTAAAACAAACATCTCTAAGCCAAAAGCGCAGATAAAAAAGTGTGAACCAAGAAAAAAATTAAATACACCTGTAAAATCAGAATATATAGATAAGAAAAGAGAAGAAAGTTCAAACAGGATACTGCCAAAATTGAGGGAATCCGTAGAATTGCAGATTAAGCATACTTCAAGAACCTTTCCAACACCGAGTAGGGAATCTACGGCAGATGAGGAACAAGCATGGCTAAAGAACGTTACGTTGGCAAGACGAGCCACCGGTATATAGTATTCTAATTAATTTCATGAACAAGATTTCATTTTCATTATAGATTCGTGATATTCCTGCATAGTGGTAACACATTATTCTGCTATTGCTTATTCATTGTCAACCAATGAAGATATTCTGCTGGCGTTATCGTAATGTGCGAACAAGTAATTGATATGCAAAAACTACTAATTTATACCTACGTGTGAAATGGATATAACCTCACGTTGTTTAAATTGAAAGTCACGTTATGAACAACCGATATTCCTTTCATTATTGTACCGTTCCGTATATTCCGTTACATTTAAATATTATGTAGATTATTGCCAATTGTACAGGACAAAGCTCAGCGAAGTTTATGCGTTTTCTAATGTAAGTTATGTTCATATTTATAAACTAGAAGATACCCGTGGCTTAGTTTTATAGGACTTAATGGTTATTATATTTATCCATAAACTATAGCGTATATTCTTATACTTTATATACAAAAATACAGTGTCATGATGTTTGTCTACGATGAACTCCGAAACTACTCAACCGATCTTCATGAAAGTTGTCGTTTATGTATAGTTTGGTCCGAGAGAGATACGATTATTTATATTTCAATTAATGGCCTCAATATATTTAAATTACAAATGAGACTGTTGTCAATGTTGATTATTGTTATTATTTGTCAGTTTCACCGATCTAGAATAGATGGCGCTTTAAATTAGTTTCTTAACAGAAAACTGCAGGACCGACTGCTATAGATATTTATATGATAGAACCACGAGCCACATAGATGGAGCCACGTTTTAATTTTGAATTTATTTTTCAACTCCACTTTATTTTCTGGTTAACGTGTTCTGTTGATCTATTTACTACGTAACTGGTTTATATTTAGAGGAAAAAACAAACTCTTTACGTAACACAATCACTTATTTATTAACGACTGACAATCAATCACAATATCGTGGGTGGGTGCACTTATCACACTTTATGAATACCCTCACATAACTGTACCTATGTTCATTATATAATACAGTTTGTTGTTAACTTATACTACAGTAACCTTGCATTTTTGTTTTTTATAGTTTTTAGGCAGACTCATTACCCCATAATACTAAATAGTTTATCGTAATTTTAATGCATCGTGTAATATGAGCCACAGCAAAGCGTAGCCGGGTCAGCTGATGTAGTATAAACATTTTAAAATATTAATTCGGTTAAATTTTATTTACCGCTTAGGAGAGCATAACGAAAATCCTCTGTCTACCTGAAAAAGTTTGACAAAATCGATTTAAAGTTTCGAAAATTAGCCCGGACACACGTTTCAATTTTATTTATATGGTATGTTTTGATTAACTTTATATGAACTATCAAAAATTTTAAAATATTAATTCTGTTAAATTTTATTTACCGCTTAGGAGAGCATAACGAAAATCTCTGTCTACCTGAAAAAGTTTGTCAAAATCGATTTAAAGTTTCGAAGATTAGCCCTGACACACGTTTCAATTTTATTTATATGTATGTATTGAATAACTTTATTTGAACTATCGTTGACAGGATTCGTATCAGAGGACCTTCGACCTGAAGAGCAAGATCCTCAGTGGTGTAAAGAGAAGGGAGATGAATTTTTTCGCAGCGGTAACTTCTTAGGGGCTATAAGCGCGTATACTCATGGCATCACGTTATCCGATAAACTACCCAGCCTGTTTGCGAATAGATCGGCGACGCATTTCGCTTTGGGAAATTTTAATAAGTGTGTAAGTATGTATATTTAATCAAACGTAACGTCTTTCAAATCATAAGTGAGGCTTTGAAACTTCAGAGACGGGAATAAGGATTTAACATTTGGGGAATTTTACGTGAAGCGGTCTGCGGACAACGAACAAAGTGTGAGGTTCTGAAATTCATCCTTATTGTACTTCTGGTAGGTATGAATGTGTATACACAATTTTTTTTTATCATATCTATTTGTTCTAGTATATTTTAAGCTATGTTTTCATATAAATAGTTTTCGGCAAAGTGACTTAAATTTCTTTTAAAAATTTTACTTCTGGTTTTGTACATTAAAAAAAAGCGTTTTTCAAGCGTCATTTTGTTTATAAAGAGCTATTAAGTCCCTATATAAATCGATACGTTCAATATTTTATTGTAAATTTGTTAAATTCGAAAATTTACTTTAACAAATTCGAATTTCAAGTATACCTATTCTTTAGAAACGCATAAATTGACAAATAAACGTGATAATAAAATTATATATTCACATTCGTATGTACTAGAAGCCCAATTATGCTTAGTATGAACGAATCTCAGAACCTAACCTGAAGGAGGGAGGAATATGATTTCATTTTGTTTGTAAACATTTTAATACAAAGTAAGTAACTACACAGTGTTAAGAGGAGTAATGCTGTCAGCAAAGTAGTCCGGTGAAGCTGTGAAGACCCTGCCGGGTCAATAGCGTAGTCAGTTCGAGAAAAAAAGAAAAAAGCTGTCAGCAAGACATTTGAAAAATACAATGAATCTATTTCTATCGCACTCTGTTCGTACTATCCACTACTGGACTGATATTTTTGTTATCTCTAATTTTTCTTATTGAATTTTTTATATACGTTCTTTTTTTTTATTGTAGCACGGCAAAGTAACTGCACTATGCCTGATGGTAAGTACAGTACAATCCAAAAACAATGGCGACCACCGAGTGACACAGTATCCATCGCCCGTCGCCACTGTTATGCCGGTCTGCGAAAAGCTGGATATGCACAGGCTGATCCCAAAACGCGACCCGCAGAAACGAATCACTATGACGGGCTTTTTCGCTATATACATGGTGGTTGCGACCCAGTCAGGCTGTAAAACCCTACCACCCCGCTTTCTCCATTGCCTCGTTCGTTATTCAGCAGGGTGCACCACGTGCAGGTGAGGTTGGCTTGGTTGTCTCAAATTTAAATTTGCTGTATGTATGTGTGAAAACAACAATATAACAAATAAAAGTTTTAAAGGCTTATAGTTTCTGTAATAATCAATTTATGCGAAGAATTAAAACATATGAATAATAATGAACATAATTTACATTAGATTTTGAAAAATAACGTAAAATATTAGGAACGTATAAAATTGGATTTGTCATTTTTGAAATGTAACGACACATATATTGTATGGTATAAATATTTGATGTAGTGCGATTATGTATGGATTTACACTATAGTGGTACTTAACGAGGTCTTTCTTGATATTTTAATCGTGTTTACACAGGTGAACGACTGTTCAACCGCGATTGATCTTATGAAGCCGCCGTGCGAGAGTAATAGACGAAGTCGCGCCAAGTGCATAGCTCGCCGCGCGGCTGCACTTGCTCGTTTGGGATACTTAAATAAGGCTATTGATGAGATGAAAGCTGCATCTAAGTTATTGCCGGCAGATGAGAAGATAAAAAAGGATATACACGATATGGAACGGGCCTGGGAACAGAACCCTGATTCCGATTAAAAGATTGTTTAAATATTATACATCATTCGAGTCCGTTAATTTTCAAAATGACCTAAATCCAATTTTAGATGTTCCTAATATATTACGTTATTTTTCAAGATGTTCAAATTTTAAAACGGTAAAATTTGAACTTCGTTATCGGTGTATGATAACTGGAAATCTGAAAAGAAATAAACATGCCATATGAGCGATTAAAATTGGACCTAGCTCATTTTTAAATGTAACGACACAATTATTAGGTTTACTTGTATTGTTTTATGAAATTAGAGCACCAATTAAAGGAAAAGGAGACTTCGTTGACATGAAAATGATTCTGTCGTTTCATAGCGTAGGTGGTAGAGCCACGCTTGTAGGTGGTAGAGCCACGCTTGTAGGTGGTAGAGCCACGCTGAAGCTATTACTGGTTACAGCATGAATGGGTCGGCTCGCGCGGGGTAGTACCACCCTCTCACAGAGACCGAGGTGAGGTAACAGTGCTTGCATTGTTGCGTTTCGTTCCGTCAGTGAGAGCAACGGAAACCAACCTCGCCTCCCCTCCCAACACAGGCTGGCAACGCACTTGCGACTCCCCTGGTGTTGCAAGTGTCTATGGACGGTGGTGATCGCTTAAGATCTGGTGACCCACCTGTTCGTTTGCATCTTATTATATAAAAAAATAGCGCTTAGGTGTCTTAATAAAAGTATATTACTTTTTATTAGTATTTTTTTCACAACTACATAACTCTCTTATTTATTTTAAGTTACCTCTGTCACTTCTTAGTTCCAATAGATGATATGTGGCCTAGATAATCTATACATATATTAAGAAAGTAAATTTAACATGCCTGTACTTAAATGGTGGTAGAGCCACGCTGAAACTATTACTGGTTTCAGCATGAATGGGTCGGCTCGCCCGCGGTACTACCACCCTCTCATAGAAAACCAACGTGAATTAACAGTGTACTTGCCATTGTTGCGTTTCGTTCGGTCAGTGAGAGCGCCGGAGGACCACCTCCCTCCCCTACCCTCTCCCTTTCCCGCAAACACAGGCTGGCAACGCACTTTCGACTCCTCCGGTGTTGTTAGTGTCCATGGACGGTGGTGATCACTTAACATCAGGTGACCCACAAGTTCGTTTGCCAGTTATGACATAAAAAAAAGTCTTTGTTTCATTAAAATGGGTTCGGTCTATCAAAAGTTATTGTACTTTTAATGACAATGCGACTTAAGTACGAGAGGAAAGTAGATAGCTAAATGGACTTAATTGATATGACTTTATTATTCGCTGTGTTTTTACATAAGGTTTCACACGGACGAAGCTCAGACATAGATAGTAGCCTTATAAAAGCTTTTTATCTGTATATAAATGTCTCGTAACAAATGTATATATACACGATCTTCCGAAATGTTTGCATGAAACGGTTCGATAAATCCATAAATAATTAAAAATAAAATAAAATCTATTATATTTAATAGGAATATAAATTAATATATTAAAAATGCTAAATTTACGTTTCGTAAATTGTACAACGATATATTAGTTAATCGAAGTTTTGATTTCACTACTTCATTTTCTAAGCATACTCCGAAAGGATGTCTTTGAAATTATTAAATCGCGATAACACCCATAAAAATTGTATGATTCCAAATCTCGTTACAACCACATCCAGTTTATAACATTTTATTCTTCTATAACATCCTTAGGTAGGCCCAAATTCTTCAACAAGGCATGCGGCGATGGATCTCTTCCTCTAAATCGTCTGAACACTTCACTCGGATGACAACTCCCACCGACAGCCAAGAAAGTTTCCCTATATCTTTTCCCAACGGAGAGAACATCTTGGTCACCAATCCTCGCTTCCTCAAAAGCGCTGTACAGGTCCGCTGCAATCATTCTTGACCACAAACGACAGTAGTAGGCTGCTCCCCATTCTTCAGATATTATTTTAGTGAATGACAACGGATGGGAATCATATTTATCAAATGGCAAAGAATGGTACTTAGGCCACAATTCCCTCACAATATCCCTCCAGAATGCCTTCTTCGAATGCAACTCCAAATCAAGCTTCGATAGGTATAGCTCCTTGCATAAATTATACCCGGCCATATGACCACGGATGTTTTGTAAATTCTTTACAATCTCATCTTGTAATGGCTCGTCCGTGCTATAGTGGCCACTGATAGCTCTTATCGTGTGAGGATCGTAAAGCCAATGGGTCATAACTTGGCCGCATACTTCTGCCGCGTCCCATTCTACGTTCGATAAACCAGCAACTTCGGAATAGTTCGCTTTAGTAAGCAAATGTCGTAAAGAATGCCCGAACCTTTGGAATAAAACACCGACTTCGTTGAAGGATAGTAACGATGGTGTTCCTTCTACAGGAGTTTGGAAATTGAATATTAATGCAGATAAAGGCAGTGTAGACGTGGAACTGCATTTGTTACGTATCGAGATATGCCAACCGGCATCATCGTACACTCGTATCTTTTGGTCTTTACGCGCATACGGGTCCAAATAGAAACCTGCGATTGGGTTATTGCTCGAATTGTCATAGACATCGTAAAACTTGACGTCCTTATGCCAAGTCTGAACTCCTGACCGCTCAACTATCTGTATTTTGAAGAGTGTACTGCACAAATTAAACAAGCTTGTGATGACTCTTGGCAATGGGAAATATTCCCTTACTTTCTCTTCATCGAAATTATACAGGGACCATTTTTGCTTCCGCTGCCAATATGGTATATCCCACCATTGCAATTTTTCGTCAAACCCTCTCTCTTTAGCGAAACGCTGTAGTAATTCTAACTCCACATCCTGCATAGACCTGGCACTCTCAAGTAAGCTGTCAAGTACATTATTAACATTTTCCACACTGCCAGCCATTTTTGTTTCCATGCTCATGTCGGCATAAGTGTCGTAGCCTAATAAATTGGCTTGTTCTGCTCGAAAGCGACGAATATTATCCAAACTCGTTGCAGTTTCCAATTCTGTATTGACATAGTTGGAACATCTTTGAGCATGTGCTTGCCAGGTGTTCCATCGTAGTGATCGTTCAGGGCAATATTGCATAAATGGTTCAAAAATATGAGGCTGCAAGGTGATTTTCCATGGGCCATTGTTAGGATCATTGCTCACTGACATTGATTTTATTAAGCTCTCTGGAAATTCTCTCATAATTCTCCCATCGTTTATAGTGCTCGTAAATAACTTGTTTGACATATTGACTTTGTCACGAAAGATTTGTCTTTCTTTCTGTAAAGCTGACAG
>MU160394.1:0-47990 GCA_015888305.1 Antheraea pernyi | reverse complement strand
AGGTCCGCTGCAATCATTCTTGACCACAAACGACAGTAGTAGGCTGCTCCCCATTCTTCAGATATTATTTTAGTGAATGACAACGGATGGGAATCATATTTATCAAATGGCAAAGAATGGTACTTAGGCCACAATTCCCTCACAATATCCCTCCAGAACGCCTTCTTCGAATGCAGCTCCAAATCAAGCTTCGATAGGTATAACTCTTTGCATAAATTATACCCAGCCATATGACCTCGAATGTTTTGTAAATTCCTTACAATCTCATCTTGTAATGGCTCGTCCGTGCTATAGTGGCCACTGATAGCTCTTATCGTGTGAGGATCGTAAAGCCAATGGGTCATAACTTGGCCGCATACTTCTGCCGCGTCCCATTCTACGTTCGATAAACCAGCAACTTCGGAATAGTTCGCTTTAGTAACCGGTGATCACTTGCCATGAGGTGACCCAGGTGACCATCTGATTATTTGCCCCCTATGATATACTTATGAAATCAATTAAAAGGCTACATAAAGTAATGAAATTAATTGATTTCATAAGTATATCATAGGGGGCAAATAATCAGATGGTCACCTGGGTCACCTCATGGCAAGTGATCACCGGTGTTCAAAAACTGCATCAAGGAATATTGGACACTACTCATTGCTAATACTTATGCTGGCCTGTAACAGGTATACTATGCGCATGCTTCGAGTGCAACGCATTCACTATCGCTCTGTCTCTTTCTGTTCCCCCTTAGCGTTAAATGGGTAACAGTGCTATCGCTCTGTCTCTTTCCTCCTTAGCGTTAAACATGTAACAGTGCTTGAATTGTTGCATTTTGTTTGGTCAGTGTGAGCACCGGAGGCTCAAATTCTTTCCCCCCTTTCTCCTTTCCCTAAGCCTCCCCCATACACAGGCTGGCAACGCACTTGTAACTCTCTTAGTATTGCTAGAATCTATGGACGGTGGTGATCACTTAACATCAAGTGTGGGTCTGTTTCTTGACTATTGAAGAGATTTAAATAACAAAACAATCTGAGGTTTTAAAATGAAGCCTGTATGGATATGATAATTATATAGTACTGAAATATTTCTTTCAATATATTTATCTATTAAGTGATTGAATAGCATTCAGTAGTTATAGCACAATTACATGCCTTAGGAAAGGAGGTGTTATTCATTTGACTCTAGTTATTTACGAATTATAATTAGAACAGATACACGATACATTATCGATTCTGTGGTTCACGAAGAATTATATTATTGTCTTTGTAAGCTACTGTTATAGTGCATTCATTTTTTGTATGATAAATTAACACTTGCATCGTACGGCAAAATCTAAGAATAGCGTCGACGGTAGGGATGAGAGTCGTCGTTGCCACCCCGGCTTACGCTAATACGACTATAGTCAGTAAGTAGCTGGATTTTAAAGTAAAAACTGAACGGAGCGCTTCGAAGCGAACAACAGTGACAAAATTCAAAATAATTATTCTTATCGTTTCAATTTTTCTCTTTTACCCACCACCAGAATCGACAAGTGTGTATAAACACGAAATATTAATTCCAATTTTACTTACAGAACAACGTATCCAGCGCTACGTTTATTTTGGTAAAACTGTCTCTTCAGATGGCGACTTACAATATTTGTGCGTAAAAATGATAAAGCCATATTTATTTTTCAGTGGATAAATTTAATTTTTATCATTGAATCGCCGCACGCATAATAGCCCAGGTGACACATTTGTGACACTAATGACAAATGTCAGAAAATTCCACAGATAGACTATTAGAATTTTTATTTATCTCTGGGATTTTATTACATAGTGCTTGTAAATATCTATAATATTGTTATACTGTGCCTACGTTAGACTCAATCTTATTATAGATCAGGATACAATATGTCACATATAATGATCGAGACTTCGTTTATTTAACAATTCTGAGATGTAACAAAAATTCTCTTAAAGATTCTAACAAATGGTGGTACCATTTTATTACAGCATTCAAATCAAATTCACCTATTGCAGGAATAATTTATAAAAAAGCACATTGGTGTCAAATTAGAAAGAAGAAGCATTTTATTTTTTGAAGGAAATCGCTTGTTTATTTAGTTTTAAGGATTATTTTTATAAAATGGTAAGAATAATTTATATGAAGAAATTTTTGAAATTCAAATATTAAATGTATATAAATAAATAATTGAAGCTTAATATATGAATATAAACTCTTTTCTGTAAAAATCTACCTACATTCTTACTAATTTGATAGTTTTTTTGAATAATTTGTATTATTTTTATGTCAGATACTATGTCATGTTCTAGCCACTTCTAATATAATTTTTTGACGTCTTATAAACCGATGAACACTAGATGCACACATGAAACATGACTTATTGTCACATTCTGCCTTAGCCGAGAGTGTGGAATAAACGATAATGAGACGCGATCACCCTAAACATTTGGCTTGTGAGGCATGTAATTAATCTGTGTAATTCAAGTAAAAAAATATTTGAATTAACAAGTGCAAATAAATGTTAGTTTATTGAAAATTGCAATTTTCAATTAACTACTTTGTATAATAAGGATACTTCAGTGATAATAATTCGCTTCAATTCATAAGAATATGCAATTATTCATCGATATTTTCTTATGAGGTTATCACATAGAATTATCATCCCCCAATGATACAAACCAATTTTTTGAGAAACAACTAAATTAAAAAAATAATAATTGGTTGCTTCAATGATGATCGGTGTATCACTTATTTATGCAATACTCTATATCACCATGGGTCTCATAAATTGGAATCGTTAATTCAGGTGCAAGGTTACTCTCACTGATCAACATTTGGGCATGAAACAATGAGTTCAATCATCACGGGTCAGCAAAGTGTTAACATTATTTGACACCGTCTCTTATGACATTAGGTTAAATGGTGGTAAACACACTAACTGATGTTAATATTTGTCAGTATTATTCCACTTTGTAGTTTCATTACTTTATGTAGCCTTTTAATTGATTTCATAAGTATATCATAGGGGGCAAATAATCAGATGGTCACCTGGGTCACCTGATGGCAAGTGATCACTGCTGCTCAAAAACTACATCAAGGAATATTGAATGCTTGTGCTGGCCTGTAACAGGTATGTGCATGCTCCTAGTGCCATGCATTTACTATCGCTCTGTCTCTTTCCTCCTTAGCGTTAAACATGTAACAGTGCTTGAATTGTTGCATTTTGTTTGGTCAGTGTGAGCACCGGAGGCTCAAATTCTTTCCCCCCTTTCTCCTTTCCCTAAGCCTCCCCCATACACAGGCTGGCAACGCACTTGTAACTCCCTTAGTATTGCTAGAATCTATGGACGGTGGTGATCACCTAACATCAAGTGTGGGTCTGTTTCTTGACTATTGAAGAGATTTAAATAACAAAACAATCTGAGGCTTTAAAATGAAGCCTGTATGCTTATGATATTTATGTTGTATTGAAATATTTCTGTCAATATATTAATCTATGAAGTGATTGAATGGCATTCAGTAGTTATAGCACCATTACATGCCTTAGGAAACAAGTTGTTATTCATTTGACTCTAGTCATTTACGAATTATAATTAGAACAGATACACGATACATTATCGATTCTGTGGTTCACGATGAATTATATTATTGTCTTTGTAATCTACTGTTATAGAACACAGTGCATTCATTTTTTGTATGATAAATTAAAAACATTGCATCGTACGGCAAAATCTAAGAATAGCGTCGACGGTAGGGATGAGAGTCGTCGTTGCCACCCCGGCTTATTACGCTAATACGACTATAGTCAGTAAGTAGCTGGATTTTAAAGTAAAAACTGAACGGAGTGCTTCGAAGCGAACAACAGTGATAAAATTCAAAATAATTATTCTTATCGTTTCAATTTTTCTCTTTTACCCACCACCAGAATCGACAAATGTGTATAAACACGAAATATTAATTCCAATTTTACTTACAGAACAACGTATCCAGCGCTACGTTTATTTTGGTAAAACTGTCTCTTCAGATGGCGACTTACAATATTTGTGCGTAAAAATGATAAAGCCATATTTATTTTTCAGTGGATAAATTTAATTTTTATCATTGAATCGCCGCACGCATAATAGCCCAGGTGACACATTTGTGACACTAATGACAAATGTCAAAAAATTCCACAGATAGACTATTAGAATTTTTATTTATCTCTGTGATTTTATTACATAGTGCTTGTAAATATTTATAATATTGATAACTACTGTGCCTACGTTAGATTCAATATTATTATAGATCAGATACAATATGTCATATATAATGATCGATACTTCGTTTATTTAACAATTCTGAGATGTAACAAAAATTCTCTTAAAGATTCTAACAAATGGTGGTACCATTTTATTACAGCATTCAAATCAAATTCACCTATTGCAGGAATAATTTATAAAAAAGCACATTGGTGTCAAATTAGAAAGAAGAAGCATTTTATTTTTTGAAGGAAATCGCTTGTTTATTTAGTTTTAAGGATTATTTTTATAAAATGGTAAGAATAATTTATATGAAGAAATTTTTGAAATTCAAATATTAAATGTATATAAATAAATAATTGAAGCTTAATATATGAATATAAACTCTTTGAATATATAAAAGGCAGCGAAATCATAGGATTAGAACTTCCAAGAAGATCAATTAGATTACTGTAATAGATACAGTTAGTAAAAAAAATTAGCAATCCAATAAATGCTTTATTTAATTAGAAGAAACTCTACTTTTTCACAATTTTTCTCGTCTACTTCTGTAGTCTTTTCCGCTAGTAGTACGTCTACCATTTGAATAGAACATAACGGGTTATCAGTGTTAGAAATAGGGTCTTCCGTTATCTTGCTGGTTTGTTTTTTGTCTGGTATGGGTTCTTTAACGGGAGGCTTACAACAAAAGTCAGTGTCAAGTCCCATTCTTTCTCCATCTTCTAAAGTCTGAGGTAAATTTTGGTTAAGTGTTTCGGGAAGTAGCAGACTTGCTATTCCGCCAGCTACCAATAAAGTTCCCATGATGATTAATGGTAGGATCATAATATCAGAACCCTGAAAAAAAAGTATTTTATATATACTAAAATTAACAAAATGAAATATGCACAAATTGCAATTGCATAAATTATTTAATCATTGAAAATCAAAAGTTGTCTTTTCGAAATTGGCGCGAAGTTGTCCACCGGTTTATTTAACTTTTATATATTTATGTGTACAGTACAGAGTAAATTTGTGCAAATTTCCCATTGTAGTTTGTCGAAACGCGATTAGGCTACTTTATATAGAAATATGTAACTTACTAAATAGTTTACAAGCGGTATGAAGATTGGTCCGAGCATTCCCAAAACGGAACTCAAACTCATTCCCAATCCTCGGACAACAGTCGGATAGAGTTCGGAAGCCATGAGTGGTAGCACCACAAATGATGATGAAATGCCCATTTTACCCACGCAATATAAAGCCAGAGTGATATAACTTTCTGTAAAGTTCAACAAATATTATTACAAATTTTCGCAGTTTCATCGCGATCAATTAATTATTTAAGACGTAAACGCATTGATATACAAAAACCCAAGATGTACACTTAACGTCTCACAGCCGGCACACAGAAATGAGTGCATAATTTTGGATTATGCAGTCATCTCAAATAGCGTCGCGTCGCTTGCGTTCTTGTAAAAATAACTTTAAATCATTCAGCTAAAGTTGAATTTGCAAAATCATAAGTTTATGGCATAACTATAACCACGTATGTATATTGGGGAGTTTTTGCGGCCGGTTTTGAACGCTACTTTTATTCGACACTGTGTGTCTTAGGTTTTTATACGCAATGCGTAAAAGATTAATAAATAAATAGCAAAATTGATAGTTTGCTATATGTTACATTTATTCGTTACACTTCTACGCATTAACTACTCAAATGATCGTTATAAAACACTGCGTAGACTTTGTCAGATTAAAAAAAAAGAATAACATACAAAGAAAATATCGACGGGAGAAAACGGAAATGTCGTAACTTGTACTTGGGCTAAATCACTTTTTACCATATTCTTGATTAAAAAATACCGCTTCGAATGGTCTGGATCTCGCTTTCCTACCATTCAATTTTTCATCGATACGACCTTGGCTTTTTGACTCGTTTTAGCACTACACATAAAAACAATTGAAGTTTTGAAATAGTTTTTTGGCTCTGATGTAAAGTTGGATTTTTCAAGTGACGACAATTCTGCTTTCTGCAGTCGATATACTGTTTCTGAGAGGTAGGTCAAATATAGATTAACGAACGAAGCCGTAGGCAATGCTAGTAACATTATTTTTAATCTGGCTTCGCAAGGCAAAGTGCATAACCACTTATGACTTTTTGTTTATTTCGTTGAAACATTTTTAGGAAAACAGTTTTAAAAAAACCTTCGTTATGTGTCGCAGCCAAATGTACCAGCGATTAAAGTGTACATTACATTTTTTTTAAAGAAGCATGGTAAAGATCTAAGGAGAACGCTGGCCAACGAAATATTGTCAATACATCGCCGGTCTTCGCTATAATGGGGTCTTAGAAGCTTCTTTTTTAATTTTATTGTTTCCCCACTAATATATTCGGAATTAGCAATATAATGGGAGAGAGGAGTTTGATACGAGTCACTTCTCTTTAGCGTCTTGGTTACAAGACGTACATTGTCTAATCCGGAAGTGTATTAAACTAAAAAAAGAGTCACTATGACAGGTCCTTGATTGTCTGTTGATACACAGTCGGGTACTGATACTGGGGACCATCTCGCTTGTTTGCTGGATATACGTAGGTATGGTATATCATACCTACGATGGTTGTGGTGAAGTTGGATAAAATTATCGTATCTCATCACCTGTAAATTCTCAAGGTCGCCATGTATACCGTAGGAATTACCATTGCCATTCATCTAAGATCTATTATATTATGGTACAAATCAAACACCAACGATATTATATAAAACTAGCTATCCCCGTGACTTCGTCCGCGTGAAACCTTATGTAAAAAAACAGCGATTAATAGTCTTGTGAATGTATTATGTCCATTTACTTATTTACTTTTCTGCCGTATTTAAGTCGCGTCGTTATTAAAAGTACAATAACTTTTGATAGAGTGGACTGATTTTAATGAAACAAAGACTAAATGTTACTCGAATATATGCTTTATGATTTTTTAAAGAGGTTTTATCATGAATGCAGTATTTTAGCAGTGATATATGCTCATACAAAAAGGCAGTCAGACATTTCTAAAATTGATTGAAATGTCTTTTATCACTTATTCCTAGATGCCTGCAACAATTTTAGTAAAATCTAAAAAGTACAGCCACGTTAGATTTACATTATTATTAAATGTATAGATAGATTACAGTAGAAACATAACTAACCATGTTGTACCAGAAATGTGGTGAGACAAGCCACACCACCGACAACCATGCTCATACAAAGAGTCCACCTTCGTCCCAACCTCTCCATCGACGGCCAAAGAAACAAATAAGTAGGTAGTTCCACCACACCGGCCAAAAAGAAGTTCAGGAACTCGTCCCCACCGAGGACTGGAGCATAGTATGACAACCCAACGTAGACACTCGTGTTCGTAAACCAAATAAAGGTAATAATAACAGTCTTCTTTCTCAAGTTTGGTGTACGGAACAAGTCCAGTATACCGTATTTCCTTGATTTCACTTTCTGAACTTCGTTATTGAGTTTATCAGTCTCGTATTTGCGATGAAGTTGAACCATGTAGTTGGCTGGTAAGGATTTTCCGTTGATTCTGGCAAGAGTTCAAGTTAAAAAATCAATCTTAATATATGATGACGTTTGTTAATTATATATTCAGTTGAATTTATTGGCTTGTAAGGTATTGTACCGTTAATTAAGGCATTTTAAAATTGTCAGTAGCAGCTCGAATTGGTTCCTCGCGCCAATAAATGTATGTTGTGTTTCCTTCTACAACGCCTCAGGACGGAGAACTACGAGTTGATGTAAGGAATATACATTGGAAATCTCCTCCTAACAGGTTGAAGCTGTTATATTTTCGTAAAGTTAAGACTGTGCTTATTCTTGGCATATATTATTACAATATTAATATTATAGACTAATGATTTATCAAAAAATTTATAACAGTTAAAAATAACTGGAAACTGTAGATCAGAATTTGTGTTACGATAATTAGTTCAGTTAATTATTATTCCCATAACTGGAATTTATTGAATAAGTAATAAAATGCTACTGCACAAGTCAAGATGATGCCATGTTATAAAGAATAGCACACAGACAGAAGATACGTTATGCCATTATCGAGAAGACGAATTCAATGTATTCTGCTGGATTAACAACTTTTGAATACATAGAATTCGTAGGTACCAGTTTATCAAAATTTAGCATAATCAAAACATACTTCAAATTAATATGCCTTCTGACTATGGGAAAATTAAATTAAAATTGCAAAATTAAGGATAATAATTACCGAGCCATATTTTTCAAAATCACTTCAGCTTTTTCAAACTGCCCTCTCGCGAGCAACCATCTCGGACTCTCGGGCATCGGCCAAATGTATAGAAAGAGGCAGATGAAGGGCAGAGTGGTGGCGAGAGCTAACTGCCGCCAGTCACGTATGAGGTACACGACTCCGGCCAACATTATCAAGCCCATAGAGTACGCAATGTTGGATAGTATGGTGCAGAGGGTACGGTAGCGAGGACCCACCAGCTCTATAGCTAAAAGAAATACTTTATATTTATTAGCAATCTCATAGTTTAACTTACTTGGCAATGGATGGAGACTTTGAATCCTTTTCGATTTGTAAACGATGTTTCTGGAATTATAATTTTAAAATGTTTACGTTTTACGCTGGTCGCTATGTTTTTCTATGAAACATAGAAAAACAAATTTATATTGTTTTTGTTTATATTATGCATTTAAAGGAAACATATTTTTAAGAGTAACTAGCGGACTCGGCGGACATTATCCCGCCCTAATATTGACACATTATATACCTAAACCTTCCTCATGAATCACTTTATCTACTGATGAAAACTGCATGAAAATCTGTTCAGTAGTTTCTGAGTTTATCACTAACAGAATTAGATATACTGACGTGACAGAGGACTTTGTTTTATAATATGTAACGATACGAATCTAGGAGTAACAGAAATGCTATCTTTAAATGAATTTAAAAAAAATAATGTACGAGTAAATATGTCACTGCCTTATTTTTACAGGTAACCAGAAAAAGCATTTATATTATCTATTGAAGTAATAGAAAAAAACCTTTACCCAAAACATAAGGTGTGGTCATAATAGCGGGAACAGTGAACCCGACGCCAATTCTGTAGAAGATCCAAATAACGTAGTTCTGCGCAAACGAAGTGGCCACACCAAAGACGCATTCGATAAATAAGTATATAAAAAACGAAGGCTTCCTGCCTAAAGTGTCTTGCACGTAACCGAAAATGTAATTCCCTACGATACCTCCTACAGCCAAAAGGATTAAGCCAAGGGTTGGGTAGAAATCTCGGTTGCAAACTAAATTCCACTGAAAAGAAAGAAATATTATAAGTTAATGCTCCCGGTGATGTATAAAAAAATGTGGAAGTATCTATTGCAATATAATTATTGATACACTTTTTTTAAATTATTTTTTAAGTAAAAGTTATGTCACGCAGGTATGCAACGGAAGTGACGTCATTTGCAGTAAACGCAGATTAAATAAATAAAACAACTTTTTATTCTCTTTTTTCTTGTTTGTATAAATATAAACAAGACTTATAAATTAGTTCGCCAAAGAAGTTTCACTTCTGACATTGCATTGAAACTGTATATTTTTATGAATTGAGTATATATTTCAAATGTTCATATCTTGCCTTAGGACTATTCCAGCACTAAGCCTACCGTTTATTAGTTCTTTTTTACAAAAAAAAATCTTACACAGAAGTAACTAATTTTTTTAAATATAATATTTCGGAATTCCGTTGAATTTGAACAGTATACATTTAATCAAAAAATGATTTAACTAAACATTTAGGTTTTTCGACTTTTCACCAGAAAGTAAATTAACATTGAAGGAGAAAAGCTACTTCAATACGATCATAACTACGAAAACCGATGAGTGTTGTTATTTTTTTATATAAACGTATGAAAAAATGTAGTCTCTAAAGATGATTAATAAAGTGAAATGAAATTAGATAAGTCCATGTTTTAATAAAAAGTAATTATCTTATTTACTTTAATAGATTATATTTAAAGAAAATCATTACTTCAGTTTATGTTACTTAATTTTTTTCTATGTACGTAGTTTTTTCGGCATAATTTCAGTTTTATGCTAATTATCGTAGTGCATTAAGCTGTTACTTCGTCTGTATTGAAATTATTTTATAACAATATAAAAAAATGAATTAACCACAAACTTGTTTTTACAATACTTATTTCATTGTCTTTATATCATAAATTACGATAATTTCTACAGCGACCAAAGAGTTACATTACTACTTTTAGAATGTACTTTTAGAAGCGTTTCCACTTTATCTGCTTGGCATATTTACTTTGGGCTAACGCTAACACGCAGCGGACGTTCTCAAAAGAAAAAAAAAACGATTTTGAAACATTCTTCATTGGTCCTCTGCTTCTATTGGACATAGCGTGATATCTAACTATAGCCATCCTCGATAAATGAGCTATATAACACTGAAATAATTTTTGAAATCGGACCAGTAGTTCCAGATATTACCCCCTACAACCTCACAAACTTTACCTCTTTATAATATTAGTATAGATAAATTTAAGTCGAATGTGGAAAGATGATAGATAGATTTTTTTTTATGTCACAGATGGCAAACGAACAGGTGGGTCACCTGATGTTAAGTGATCACCACCGTCCATGGACACTAACAACACCATAGGAGTTGCAAGTGCGTGGCCAGCCTTTGGAGGGAAGGGTTAGGGGAGGGAGAGGAGAGGGGAGGGGAAGTGGTCCTCCGGCGCTCTCACTGACCGAACGAAACGCAACAATCCAAGCATTGTTACTTCACGTCGGTTTTCTATGAGAGGGTGGTACTACCCCGGACTAGGCGACCCATTCATGCTAAAACCAGTAATAGTTTCAGCGTGGCGCTACCACCATTAAAATTTGGAGTTACTTTAGGAGAACTTTTGTTAATTTGGAGAACCATTTTTTGCAGTACTTTTTTTTAAATTAAAGATGCGATGTCTATACCTCTGTGACGACTGTGTTTTTGTAAATAGTGCTGTCGTATTTCCATCCATGGCTGCAAGAAACAATCTCCGTTCGACTCTCTTTAGGTACGCTGTCCAAGTTTATATAATTGTTCACTATTTCAGTATAATTCAGTTTATACATGCTGCATTCGGAGTAGTGTAACTCTCCATTCCTCATTTCTAATGGAATACTGAAAGACATTTTTATAGATTATTGAAGTGAAAACCTATTTTCCCGCGTTGTGATTTGAAATCCAATGAAACGAAAAGGCCAAATGTAAAGATACAAACATACATCTATATGATTTAACGTGCGAGAAAGTGAGATAGAATATATTGCACACTGTTTCTTGTATTCGTGGTGTCCTCAATGTATATTGCACTACCATTACACTTGTATGAGTGTTGTAGGTGTGGATATTGATTCTTATATATATAATTTTTCTGTCCGCGTGTGTGTGACTGAACTCCTCGTAAAAGTGGATAGACTTTGGTGAATTTTTTTGTGTATGTTCAGGTGAGTTCAAGAATGGTTTAGATTCACAAATGAAACAGGTACGTGGCGCTACGGTTGACCTTTAGGATTTTTTTATTATCCAGGCTGGACAAAGTCTACAGGGATCGCTAGTATATGAATAAAAGGTATGAATAGCGAGATGGCAATCGATAAAGGGAAGTGCAAGAAGAGATGTCGACCTTATGTAGTGTGGGATAAGTGAAAGATAGTCATTATCTCACCAACCTGAGATTTTTAATAGCATCTACATTACCAAGGTGCTCCAGTTCGGGCACTCTGCACCAGTGGGAGACACGTGCTGCCATGAATAACTGGGCGTAAGCATGAAACCCACAAGGAATCACCGCCGGCAAAAGTATAAAGTATATCACGAGTTTTTGGTATCGCCCAAAAGCGCCAACGTCTTCTAAGATTGCATCGAAATCCATAATTTAACCTAAAATACTCAATTAATTTAATAATATTTTAGTTATATGCATAAAGGAGTTTTTATGAATGGCGAAATTTAAACTTCTCATTGTATAAAAATTGGAAATATTAACAAAAAATAAACATGTTTTATGAACGATTAAAATTGGATTTAACTAATTTTGAAATGTAACAATACATACATATATTGAAATCTATCAAGCTGTGTGTATCAAGTTGTCAAAGAAATATCTGTTTATTCTCAAAATTGTATTATTAAAAGTATGCGATAGAATACAATATTACAAAAAGACGCTGTTATATTGTTATAAGTAATTATAATCTATTACAAGTAAAAAAACAATATATTAAAACAATAGAAGTAATACGGTTGATTATAAATCGTAAAATTACAAAATATGTTATTAAACAATTACTCAAACTACAAATATGGACCGCAAACTACCAAAAAGTTTGCTGAAAATTGATTGTTTTTATGTCAAAAGGAGTCAAAGGAACAGGTGGATCACCGGATGTTAAGTGATCACCACCGTCCATAGACACTAGCAACACCAGGGGAGTCGCAAGTGCGTTGACAGCCTGTGTATGGGTGATTTTTAAGGAGAAAGGGAAAGCGGGAAAGGAGGTGGGCCTCCGGCGCTCTCACTGACCGAACGAAACGCAACAATGCAAGCACTGTTACTTCACGTCGGTTTTCTGTGAGAGGGTGGTACTATCCCGGGCGAACCGACCCATTCATGCTGAAACTAGTAATAGCTACAGCGTGGCTCTACCACCTCTCTGCCACCTAAACTGGGTACACCTGTCTCATCTATGACAGCACAGATTAGTACACTATTAATGAAAGCGTTATACAACAGCAGTGGGTATCTTATTTTGAACTCTATGTATAAAAACGATTATATATTCATAAACACGAAAAACTGGGTCGGCTCGCCCGGGGTAGTACCACCCTCTCATAGAAAACCGACGTGAAGTAACTGTGCTTGCATTATTGCGTTTCATTTGGTCAGTGAGAGCGTTGGAGGCCCATCTCCCCTCCCCTCTCCTCTATCCTCTCCCTCTCCCTCCTCTAACCCTTCCCCCCAAAGGGAAGCAACGCACTTGCGACCCTTCTGGTGTTGTTAGTGTCCATGGACGGTGGTGATCACTTAATATCAGGTGACCCATCTGTTCGTTTGCCACCTATGGTATAAAAAAAAAACTTTACCCTTCTTTTGCGTATACTATTAAAAACATTTTTTCTCATGAATTATGCTACTATTTTAAAATCGTTATTGAATACTCCTAAGCGAATTAATGCTCCAGAATAAATATTGTATCTTACAAATAAAGAAGGCAGTTAAAATTGTTTTTACGTACCGTATCAATATACTGTAGTTATGCATCTATTTCAAAAATTCACACATAAATACACACTACTTACGGGAAATAACAGAAAAATATATTACTATACATAATTGCTATTTGAAGCAATGAATACAAAGTAGATACGTCATAAACGCTTCTACAGTGCTTTGTTAAAACTTGGCTAACTAGCGTAGTTTTGATAGCTACATATAACTATTTTTTTTACCACCGGTATTGAGAATATGCCATCTTACTTCCACATTGTATCTAAGATAGTGTGGCATTACAATATTACTTTACGTATGTGTGCGTTATCATGCCATTTATTTTGTCAAAATATCATTAGGTATCGTATCTAACTTTTTAGTTTGAAGTCACTATTTCGTCGACATGAAAAACATTAAAGTTTCATTATTCATTACAAATTAATAGGAACTGTTTAAAAGTTTTTAACTCAAATATTATTTATTTAGTTTTATTTTTAAACAAGTGACTTACCTGAGGTATTAATCAGATCTGCCCAACAGTAACTGTTCGACTACAGGCCAACGTTGAAATCTATTAGCGGTACTTCGACTTTTCAATGGAGCCAAACACTGCCGGGATATCTACAGGCTGATTTCGTTATTTGAACTCTCTATATTCGTTCTCCTATACAATGCACCTTATTGTAATAAAATCAAAAAGAATAAATAATAAAAAAATGTATCGACTGCAAAGCTGTCAAAATATGTTGTTAATAAGTCAATAGTTATGAATATAACTAGTATATATATGTGACTATGCATTAATATAGGTTGTAAGTATGTAAGTACAAGTGACGTCATTCCATAAGCAAGTAGTTGACTTATGTGAGTAAATATATAACTTTTATAAAACGGAGAAGATTTTATTAAACTCGTGAAATTGTAAAAACTGTCGTATTACAGACAAAGGTTTTCTAATCAAAAAATACAATAAAAAGCTAAAGTCACGTGGTGTTCCTAGGCGGTCACCCATCCAAGTATTGACCGCTCCTGACGTTGCTTAACTTCGGTGATCTGGCAAGAACGGGTGTTTTACACTCTACCCGACACAGTGTTAACCTCCATCACTTTTCATCACATAAAAATGATGCGGATCAGTGTTTGAAAGCCCCTCCCATAAGAGGTTTCACTTTAAAAACAGCACGTATTATTCTGAGACAATTTTTTTTACATATTTGACAGTACTGTCTTCACGATTTACAATGATTTACATTTAAAGAAACTTTTTCCCATCACTTCAAATTTTATTCGACCATCTATCGCATGTCGCATTACAGCCGGCCGCGGAACAGAGGTAAAGTGAAAGGCGCTCAGCAGAGCAGCTAAGGCCAACATGGCAGCGCCCGTGGCTCAATTCAAATTCAAAATGATTCAATAATTTAAATAAATATTGTGCTCAGTTTTAACATGCGTCTATCATCTAAATGATTGTTATTATTATATATTCCGTACTCTAATATGCAGATTGAAATTGATATGTATAATTAGATATCTTGTGTGTTATTGATTTCCCATTATTATTCCCATCTTCCCATCTTCTAGACAAGATTAAAAACGCAATTTAATACCCTAATCGTACCCTACCCTAAACGAATCGAATAATTTTCCGAAAACTTTCATTTAAACGCCCACGATCCGAAAAAAGTTTCACTTGCATCATGGTGTCAATAACCGCATGTAGGTAGTGGGATGCGCGTGCGCAATTATTCCATTTATGTCCAGTCATCTTTTTTTTTAAATAACCGCATGTAGGTAGTGGGATGCGCGTGCGCAATTATTCCATTTATGTCCAGTCATTCAATTCGATTAGTGGTATAATTGGAACAGGGAAAGGCCAGTTGCTAACCCACAAGGTCGGGATACGACGACAAAAATCATACCAAGTCTATTATTTTTAATATGTAGGGTTCAAATTCCCTTGAGAACTATCTACAGTCGATTTTATTTAGTAACATGATATCAGTAGTATGTTTTTTTAATTCTCTACTAGATGTACCCGTGACTTCGTATACATGGAACTTTACTTAAAAAAAAACAGTTATCAATGAAATCATGTGAACGTATGAAGTCCATTATTATCTACTTTTCTCTCGTACTTAAATCGTGTCGTCAATAAAATTACAATATATTTTTATAGACCGAACTGATTTTAATGAAACAAAGATTAAATGTAATGAAGTTATGCTTTACGATTTTCTTGGTGAGGTTTTATCATGAATGCAGTATTTTAGCAGTGGTGAGTGTTTAAATAAACAGATAGACATTTCTAAAATTGAATGAAATGTATCTTATTACGGTAGTTGTGTATTATATGCACCGCGCTCGCCGACCGATGCGACGGCCTGCTCGCGTTATCTTATTCAGGAATCTAACCTAACCAAACCAAAATAAAAGAGAAACCAGTCGAGAAAAAAAGGAAATTATATCTTAAACTCTATAACAACCCGTTTTCCACGTAAATCTTATTGAATACTTGGTTTTTAAATAAAATATTTTGGAATTTAAAAGTGTTTTAAAGGACTGCATTTGAAATTTGCATCTTGATATAAAGATAGGAGATGGGAGCAGCGGGGGAAAGGGGTGATTTCCCCTCCCGTGGAGAGTCATAGTTACTAAGATATTTATGATCAAAATTTTGCATATTACCAAATGGATGAATATTTAAGTTAAAACAAAACCGTTTCGTCTCGGTTTGGTTAGGTTAGGTTAGACTTACGAAAAAAATAACGCAAGCCGGCCAACATATTGTGAGCTCGTACTTAATAATTATTAAAGAGCTGATATACCACATAGATAGAATATCAATATCCAAACAGAACATGCAGGCAAAAAACCCGCTATTTCTCTGCTTTGTGGATTAAGGTACTAAAACTGAGCCACGAGGTAATAACTTAAATAAAAATAAATAAGGTTTGAATCAAATATTTATTGCAAGGAGTATAATAGTTATTAGTTATACAATTATTTAATAAGTATATTGTATAATAAATCTAAATCATAACTGTGAATGTTACACAATTGATTTATTTGTAGTTATTCTTGGTCAAATAAACTTAGTCAAATAATGTAAACGACAATATTTCCCACAATTTTATTATAACCCATTACTAAAGAAAACACAACTCGTTTTAAAATAATAATCATGTTTTTAAGCACCATGTATACAGGTGTCATAAATGAATTTTATGATAATAACTTAGGGATTTCAATCGTTGAGGTTATACATAGATAGAGTGGGTTTTCGGATTCGTAACTCTCTGAATTTTAAAGTATTTATAAATTTTATATTCTATATGAAAATAATAATGGGTTTTAACAATAAAATCTTCTTTAGTACTTATTGTATAATTTAATAATATAATTTTAGTCTTAATCTCATTTAAAAATATATATATAAATATTTATTTTGTATAATAAAAAAGTAATACTGCCTATAAAATGAGTCCCCAATGACTGGCAGAATTTGTATCTATGAGGCGCCATTATTAAAAAGTAATTAAATAATTACAAAAAAATTAAAATAACAATTTAAAAAATCTGATATACATTTTGATTTAACGTGATTTAGTTAGTTTAATTTCATACGAATAGTTCATAGATATCTTAATACATCATGACGATCTGATTCATATCTTGTGGCACATTTTCCTGTACCATTCTGGGTCGTCCTTAGCTACGGTTTCAGGTCGTCCGTCTGTATGTTTATAGTGAAACTCTGACACTCCCCGTCCGGGTATATTGTTGACGATGAACTTACAAAAGCGTTCAACCATCCTGGCGTCCCAATCGGCCGATACGTAATGTATAGATTCATACTCGACAATTACCTGTATATATAAATCTTATGTTAATAGAAACAATAATACGAACTTTCATTATAAGATGTTCTGAAGCAGTTGCAAAACACGTAAAAAAAATCAAAAATACTTAATTTAGGCCCTGAGAAGGCACTTATGATCGTCTAAGCCACCACCAGTTCTTCGGACAAACAACCTAGTCATCGAGAAGAACCGGCAACAAACTCGTACGGGTTTAGGTATCTTTTCATGATATACATTTTATATAGATTCGTTTTTAGTGAATGCACGGGAGAAGCTTTCATTAGAAGATATGCCAAATTCTGAAGAAGTTGCAAAACGTACGTAATAGAAATAATTTTAAATCAAGAATACTTTATTCGGTTCAGGTCCTCAGAAGACCTTATGAACGTCACAATTACCATCAGTTCGAAAAACAACCCAGCCATCGAGAAGAACCGATCAGAAACTTGATGTGATTTCTTTTCATAATATATATTTTTACAAACAGATAGTTATCCGTCATTTCTCAGATTCTCAGATGTCACTAACGTTCACATATTGATCCACCCTATAAAAGCCTTTAGACATTAAGTCCGCTTGACATGGTGCTTTAACTCACTATCCGGTACATCGGTAATATGCTTTGGGACTTTATTATACAATCTAACATAGTGCTAGAAAAACAGTTACTGGTTTAGTGATCCTGAAACATGGAATGAGCAATTTGTTATTGTTCCCAGTATTTCAATTATGTTGGTCTTTAACTAAATCCAGCTTATCTAATTTTTGCGGGCATATACACTACCAATAATACAAAATATAGAGTCAAATAACACAAGATAAAAAAAATAAATAATTAAAAAATAATAATAATAAAAAATAAAAAAAATTAATAAAAAAAAATATAAAATCCACTACATGAAATTCCAAAATCTCGCCAAAAACTCAGCTAAATAAGTAGTTGTTGGTTATGTTATTGAAATGAGAACTTTTGTAGTCCCGTTGTAGATTGAAACTCGATGAAACGAATAAATGACATTAAAAGAGGCTAACGTATATATACATATTCATAGGAATTAATGTGCAAGAGGTAGTCCGGTGAAGCTGTTAAGACCTTGCTTGGTCAATAGCGTAGAAAATTCGAAGAAAAAAAAAATGTACAAGAGAATGAGATAGAATACATTATACAGTATCTCTTATATTCGCGGTCTAATGTACTTGATATTCGCTCTAGTTCGAGCGTTGTTCACATGTATGGTTTTACGTATGTGTGTACGCGCATATGAATTATGAAACCTTTTTCACGTGTATCGTTTATATATATATATATAACGGCAAACGAACGGGTGGGTCACCTGATGTTAAGTGACTACCACCATACCACTACCACTACGCCCATACACACATGCAACACCAGAGGAGTCGCAAGTGCGTTGCCAGCCTGTATTAAGGGGAAAGGGGAGTGGGGAATGGGTATCCGGCGCTCTCACTGACCGAACGAAACGCAACAATGCAAGCACTGTTACAACAGGTCGGTTTTCTGTGAGAGGGTGGTGCTACCCCGGCCGAGCCGGCCCATTCGTGCTGAAACCAGTAATAGCTTTAGCGTGGCTTTACCACCTACAGCTTTTTTTAATGTTGTTTCAATTATATTTTTGAATTATGATATTATTTTATGGGTTAGTGTTTTTGTACAAAAGTGAAACAAAAGGATACCAAAAATAGCATTATGTCTAAATCACATGAGCCAGAATGATCTGAATCATGAAAATATATATAAATCCTGATTAAGTTAATTAATATTGTGTACAATAATGTACGTAAAAATAATATAACAAATTAGGTAGCTCCAAGAACAATTATAAAGTTACATACAAGATTATCTATCTACCTTTAAACGAGCAATTCTTGTATATTTTTATATATTCAGGATCTCGGAACATGCTAATTTTGTGATGTTTGCATTTTTTGTTTGTTTGCTAACCTAACAGTTTATTTTAATTTAAACATGTTTTTTAAAGAACCGTGCTGGGTTCGGTCGTCCAGGTACTTATATTAATATGTCTCAATTAACTATTAAATGGAGTTTAATACGAAAGTACAAACTCACACTTGAATACTAAAAAACAATTAAAATAGTAATATTTATATTACAAGGCAAGTAGCTGATGGCTCAGGTTAGGAAAATAGAGAGCGTGGAAGAAGATAAAGAAGCAATGAAAAGAGAAATTGGCGTGTAATGATTTTACCTGAACTGTGTATTCCTCATCCCCGGCTTGAAATGTGAAGGCGTAATCTTTTGGAGCTATTCCACCTTCACCCAATTGATATAGTTTCATATCGACCCATTTTATTGGAAGAGATTCTTTGTTTGGTAACGCTATCCAACCAAGTTCGAATCTGAAAATATTAAGATTTTTACACACTTTATAATTAACCCCATTAAATGTGGAAAGGAACGTTCTCTGTTGGATGTATTAAAATCAGTGAATTTACAATTTTTTTGGGAGTTTTTGGCGGGATCTTGGAATTCCATGTAGTGGTCTTTATATTTTATCTTTAATCTTGTGTTATTTGCCTCTATATTGTGTAATGTTGGTGGTGCTTTACGTAATATAGTTTCGCTATTATGCACAAGTAAAGTGGATCGGAAATAATATCACGGAGCATGGATTCTGACTTGCCACAAAAACTCCCAGGAAAGTTCTAACAAGATGGCCGCCATCTTGTTAGTTCATTGTAATTATATCAAGAAACTTGTAATATCGATACTCACATGACAATGGCAGTAATAATCTAAAAGATTGGTTGCCAAAAATAAAGTTAAAAATAAAACACTTTTTGGAGTATTCATTATGGAACTTGTTGAAGTAAGTGTAGCACATTGACGAAACAAATTTAATTAATCCTAGGCAGAAGTATATTTATGACCTTTTTTAACGATTTAACTTGATGTGATATGATAATTTGACCAAAGATAGATCGAAGAAGGCGTTACTTTGCGGAAATCCATCATTGAATATTATAGTGGACGTTACTTTGCAACTCCGCCTAGAAATGATTGGCCACCCGTCTCACAGCAACAAAGAACGTTCAACCACACTCAGGTTCAACCGTCAATCAAGGTACGCGTTTTTAATTCTTTTTGTTTGTTTTAGTTAGTAATATTTCGCTCTCTCTCTCTATTACTAGTTTCAGATTAACTTTTTTAGTTTCAGTTCACATGAATGAAATCAAAATTTTATCGTCGCCGTGAGACGTCGTAGTGGTCATTAAATTCCTGGAGGTGCAAAGTTTCATCCCCTCTAATATTTAAAGATATATCAAATGCTGAAAGAGAACAAGATACCAAGTGTGGTTGTGAAGACTTACAGAGCTGATAGCAAACGAGCAACTCGTGAGTAGTAGCTAGCAAAACGAACATTTGTAAATGATAATGCTATGTTCTTGTTATAATCATTGTCGAAATAACAGGCTCATTATTGATTTCGAACCCAGGAAAGAATGAGTTATAATGTAAATTAATATTATGAAGCTGAAGAGTTTGTTTGCTTGAACGCGCTAATCTCAGGAACTACTCGTCCGATTGAAAAAAATCTTCCAGTGTTAGATAACTTATCTATCGAAGAAGGCTATAATTATCACGTTAGGAGCGGAGCACCAATGGATAATGTTTCAGAATCGTTTTTTTTTCACCTGAGAGCTTCCGCTACGTGCGCTCCGTATATGGTAACCTCTGTGATGGTAACTATTCCACACGGACGAAGTAGCTAGTTAGTTATACATATAAGATGGTCACTCCACTTAGAATAAGAACAAGAACGCTCATTTTTCCATTTCTCAAACATTTCCCTGAACATTTTTGACTCTGTTATTTAGGTAATTAAGCAGTTTTAATGTCTTATTAAGAAGAATAAGTGACTAAACTTTTCTGCTAGTTAGTCACTATGTACTTGTATAACTTAATGAATAGTGTTTAAAAACTTACACCGAAGCGGTGGTAGGCTGGCAGATTACACCGACGCTAATACTAGTCCCATCTTCCAAAAAGATGTGGTGAAAGGCGTACCTATGCATCAGTGTCCAATCACGCTTTTGTCCTAAGGAAATGTATATAGATAATAAGTGTTATTACTTGGGTATTGTGGTTATGCATTCTAACGCCTACGTATATTGCTATTCAAGTTTTAAAGACTATAATATATAATATATTATTTTAAAGACTAACTGACCCGTGCAACTTCCTCTCCACCAAATCAGTTATTACCGGTTTCAATTGTATTTTTAACGCAAAAAGTCTTAATAAACCTAAACCCCGATTGCAGCGACACCTACCGTTTCCAAATGTGAATCCAAACTATCCAGGGACTCGCTCAAACATATAACCTGTTGGTATGTGAAAAATCTTTTAAATTAAGCCTAGAACCCGTTCGCAGCATCACCTACTGGGTCCAATTAAGATAAAAACTAACCTATATATATTGGCAATAAATATTTTTTTGCCGATTCGAATTAAATATCTTGTGATTAACCATTGAAAATATATATTTGCAGAAATAAACATTGTCTATAACACTGAGGGATAATATACCTTGCTAACATTGAAAACATTTTCAAAATCGGATCAGTAGCACCAGGGATTCCCTGAACACAAAACCATCAAAATACGAGCTTTTATATAGCTAGCTTTAATATTTAGCTAATCTGTCTGCTATATATAGCACAAAGAAAATTAAAAGAATTTCATTAATTACAAATTTTTGACTTTCGTTCGTTATCCTGGAGAATCCCTTGCGTTTTATGGGACAAAAAGTATCCTAGATGTAGTAACTTTATAATATTATTTATCATTGTGTCAAGTTTCGTCAAAATTGGCTTAGAACTTTCAGATATGTGTTTACAGGGACAGACAGAAAACAATTGTAAATAGATAATTTTTAGCTTCTATATCGAAAACAAAGTCCAAAGTTATAATTTTCAAAAAATATTAATGTACAGATTTGGCTTAGTTACAGTTTTATTACCTATAGTAAAATAGATATATACATTTATTCAAAACGTAGGAATATATGGTTTATATTATGTTAACCAATCCAACAAGATTTCTTATTAAATTAATGTACAGATTTGGCTTGGTTACAGTTTTATTATAGTAAAATAGATATATACATTTATCCAAAACGTGGGAATATATAGTTTATATTATGTTGACCAATCCAATAAGATTTTTATTTAAAATACTTCTTACAATCATTGTGACTGTATAAGTGTGTATAAGTATGAAACCAAACTTATGTATCGGCGATACTACTCGAATAATATACACAAGCCAATTCTTTGATCTAGATTACAATTTATTTGTTTTAATAATTTTGTTGTCATGGTAACTTAATCTTGTGGGAACAACAAAACGCTTCAGCACTTGTATAATAACACCTTTGGTATTATCTTGAATTCGATTACTTTCTATCTATCATCATTGTTTTTAAAAAGGCTGGATACAGTAAAACCTATTTCTATTATCACATATTAAGAACTCTACCCGTAGATGATCTATTTTTATTGCATATGGATAATGGAATATAGTTTGTCATGAGTTTCCAAAAGAATACTTTGCAAAAATCGTAGGTTTCTGTTTTATTTTTTGAGGTTATTACTGTTTTGGCGCGTTATGAGAAGTCGTTGAGCGTTAATTTTTAACTTGAAACAGAATTTACACCCTCCGATTTAACAACCCATGAGTTAATTGATAAGAAGTACTTTTTTTTTAATATTATAAAAAAAAATTCTTAAATCTAAATATTATATAATTAGTGTAGGTCCTTTTTCATAGTATTTAATTTTGTCCATCGAGCTTTTATTTCTTTCAGAACGGTTAAAAAGTATAAAACTATTTCTCTTTAATACATGATAGGTCGGTGATGATATTTGATCATAAACACGCCTAATGTTAAAAAACGATTTTGTTCAAGCTCTCAAGGGCGTGTGCCAGAACACATCAATACGGGCTTGGCGACAGATTTTACAAAGGGTTTAGCTAGCCAAACAAGCTTAAACAATCCAATACCACCATGAGGGAGAACTCTATCAAATTTTATTTTTATAACTTTCAGCAATTGCACTCTATAATTCAAGAAAGGTGAAGATAACAAAGAGATCGCGTACCCATGGTCGATTATCGCTTTCTTCTTTGATAATATTGTGAATTGAATGTTTTAGTTGAAATTACCTTATTAAATTCTTACCGAAACTGTGATCTCTAAACGAAGGTAAAGTAAATTCGAAGGATTCATTCTCGATCTTGAATTTGCACTTTAAATTTCCGAATTGTTCATAATGGGACTGATGAGCTCTGCCGAAGAAAAATACATTATGTTATAAACCATCCGCTAATGTCAGTTCAGCATAACTATGAAGTCCATAACTTGGTATTTTTATGGAGACCGTTTCTACCAAATCTATTTTATAAAATATGAAAATCAGAAATTATGAGCCTATATATCAGAAACAAGATGGCGGCAATTAATGTGAGATGAGTTAGGTTAGAATTCTATTTGTGTAAGCAATTAGTGTAGTATTACTACTAAATATATTGAAACAGAAACAAAATTATACAATAAATCATACAAAGAATATGTAGACAAATGTTGTAGATACAAATTTCCTTGTGTTTTGTGAGTGATAGAGAATTCGAAACCATCTCATGAATGATAATTCGCAGATTGAGTTCAGTTTTGATGATTCATGTATATTTACTTTTATGATTATAATCATAACCGTCTAATGTACCTAATAGTTTTAAGTAACTAGAAAAAAAAAAACATTTTATCTTTACTTTTTTTTTTGCTATTATTGTAATATTGTGTAATTGTGTAATATTGAGTTATGTCGACTAACTCTTCTTTTTTTTTCTTATTTAGATAGATTTAAGTATTCAAATATTGTACTTTATACATAAAATAAAACTATAATTTTATTTTATTTTCTTATTAGATGGGAAATGTAAGGTAGTATATATAAATGCCTCTTCATTTAATAAAAGTTAGTTGCCACTTGAATCTTGTAGTATTCATTCGTCTCCCTATGCCAACCGTATAGGGTCCTTCAAGCGTAACGTGAAGAGACATTTATGCAAGCCGGCATGACAGCGGCGACCGGTGAGGGATAGTGTGTCTCTCGGTGGTCGCCATTGTTTTTAGATTATACTGTGCTCACCATCAGGCACAGTAAAGTCACTTTGCCGTGCTACGATAAAAAAAAAAAAATCATACAAAGAATATGTAGACAAATGTTGTAGATACAAATTTCCTTGTGTTTTGTGAGTGATAGAAAGAGAAATTTGTAATGGAAGAAAGTGAAGTTTTACAATGAGAGAAAGGGAAGTACTTTCGAGAACCTTTGGGTAAGAACAATTGAACAACCCATAGTTTTAAAGAGTACTATGTATCTATATAATACACAAGGACGACGGGCCCTAGTCGCTTGTCTTAGCGTGCCGTATGCATGACGTATACGTGCGTATTGAAAACATTGAATGTTGAATATCGATTATCATAGGATTACCATTGGATGATTGATTAGTATTGCTATCTTATTGTACACTCTTTTTTTACGCTTTATTGGTTTTGGCAATTAACGCCAATACCATTTGATGTTAATTGAACAATGTGATCTAAGAGATACGATAACCTAGATTGGAGCTGACTATATACTGTAGCTGCCGGAAGACACTAACGGGTGCTTGGAGACAGATTTTTAACTTAAAGGTAACCAGCTAGGTGGATTTAGAAAAACCCTACTATTATACCATGGTTCCATCAACATGTTTTACTTCACCAAAAGTTCCGACACTATGACACACTACCAACTAAGCTATCATTCCTTCATCATCATCACCTATCTCAGATTCTCAACCGTTTGGTTTTGTGGTAACTCACGTTTTCAGTCCTTCGAAGTACTCTTTGCTCCACTTTTCTCTAGCTATCGATCTGATGATTGTCGGTGGATATAAATCACAGTCAAAATCGAAGTATTTCGAAGTGGCTTTCCATTCTCCGGAGAAATCGACATCCACGACTTTATTTGGATCATTTTGATACCTGAAAAATGGACCTTGCATTTAAACCTCGCGAACGATTGCATCTTTCCACATAACAGATATTTTGGTTCAGTACCAAATAAAAAAAATGACGTATGGTTTTATGATTTGGTGAGTATACGATATTTGGTTAGTAATTGCGAAAACCTTCTTCTTCAGTTTAAGTTATAAAACTACATTATCCTTCTTACCACATCTGCCCTTTATATGAGATATTCCATTTCACCATAGGTTCTGCAGGGTTCATCTTGATGCCCTCTGCTCCAAATTCACCAATCTCTGCTCCAAATAAGACTGTATCAGGAAGTTTTTTACTGCATAGCAAACCTTTACCTGGTAACTGATAACGATAATCATTAGTAATTTTCTAACAAGAATGAAAGTAATTATCAAGATTATTTTACATTAAACTTACACCGATGTAGAATAAGCCATTACACATTCCCATAGATCTTCGTTCACAACCTGCGATTACGTATACGCCTTTGTCATCTTTGTCCCTTGTTGCTGATATGAAGAATATTGCGTCAAAGGCCTAGAAAAATTGATTAACAGGTTTAAGTGATAGGCTTCAGTATATATCTTATTACTTTACATCAGCTATATTACTTACGTCCTGTAAGACCTGTTAAAGTATACAGTTAAAAGGGCATATATTAATATTTATTCATGTATGTATTAAACATTGATTACTTTAATCTTTTTTTGGGTAGTTCGACATAGTGAGTGCATATAACCTGATAGAAAGAACAGCACAGTCCAGCAATAAAGGCAACCACCAATGAGAAATTGTAGCGGCAGTCGTCCGCATTATGCCAACGTAACAATCTCTTCTGCCTCATTTAAAAGGTATTCAGTATTATAAGAGGAAAGCAACATGTTGGAATCGACAAAAAGAATTTGTACTTTCTAAAATAGGTACTATCGTATATCAGTTGTTACTGAGTTTTGTACACTGTAGTCTCTGTAGTGGATTGGGAAAATACAGATAGCGAAATAGGTAATTGTCAAAGTTCAAGTCCACAGGGTTTTATAAGATCTCGACTAATTTATATCCAAAAAAATCAAATACACAGTAAGCTCTTTCATAGCATTTAAGGGTCGGCTTTCTTCTGTTTGAAACTATCTACCTTTTTCCATTGACGGTTTCTTAAATTATTCAATTATTACCTTTGCGTGATCGCTTAATTGTTGAGCTCTGTCCATATCAACAGGATTGGCTATGGCCTTGACACCTTGGCCGGCGCGCCCATCACGACCGGCCTCTGAATTCTTGTTTGAATACTGTAGGCAAAAGCGATGAGATTCTATTTTATATTGCTGTGTAGTAAATTGTTTACTCTTTACTGGAGCACGATAATACGATGTCACTGTGTATAATGTAAAGTGCAGTGCACTTAAAAAATAATAGCGACCATCGAGAGATTTATAATATTGGTGCTCTGTAGGTTGCAAGCAAAAGAGAATTATGGGTTCATTAGCACGTGCGTTGTGGTACAGGTCCTATATGCCGATTGCTTGCTCCCGGAACCCAAGAGTATATAAGTATGCTATTATGGGAGTCTTACATGGTTTACGGTCGTTGTGACCCAACCAGACACAATAGACAATCATTTAAGGAGGTCAGTGATTATTACGCGGTTTGCTATGTTTGGTTCGTAAACTGGGGGAAGGAATCTTGATATTTCTCTTCCTCTATCTAGCTTCGCCTACATTTTCGTAAACATGACTTGCTTGAAAAATTAGGTGACGGAGTTCCACACGAACTTGCTCTCAATTATTGACTGAACTACAGCCCGGGTGAGAGAGTGATAGGTGGATATTGTCGAGACAAGTTCGCATTGCGGTTAGACCTATAAGATACAGTTATTTAATGCGTGGTAGGCAATATCATCCGCGGTCCCATCACGATGGCACCCCGGTGCAGTCTCTCATCCTACGCTATACAGATTGCTTCTAAGATAACAGAGTCCAGAGAGCACCTACGAACACATCCGTGGTAGCCTTGGAGTTCGTTACATCGCAGATAAGCTGCAGGAAAGGCGTCTTCTCTGGTATGCCCACCTAAGTCGCAGACCTCAAGACTATGTCGGAAATACATACTCCAACATCACTGTACAAGATTCAAAGTTGCGCGGCAGCCCCAAAACATAAAGGTCGGACGTGGTGAAGACGAATATAAAGGAGAATAAACTAATACAAAAGTTTTTGCATTTATTTTTCTACTATAGTTTTCCTATTTTATATTTTTATAATGGTTTATTATATCTAATATTGTATTAGAAAGAAAACTCTAAAACCACGAACCCTGAAAAAAAAACCAGAAAATGCAGTCCTCGGGAATAGTCTAAAGTTGGATAGTTTTCCGTTACATGGAAATGGCAATATAACAAGCAAACCATAATCTTCAAGAACTTCGTTTTTAACCGGAACGAACAATTGTAAGGCTAAAAGAGCCCATCAGACTTCGCAACTATATAATAATAGTCATAAATACAGTGGTACAACAAAATAATTCCAAGGAGGGTTGATGTCAGGCTGGCGGCCGATCGTAAAATTAAGCCAAATCATATACCACAACATGAGAAACATGTTGTACCGACCCTACTTATGTGGGATAAGGGTAAGAAGAAGAAGAAGAAGAAACTAATACAAAAGTTATCGAAGACCGGGAAAAGTGGAAAAAGTTAAGTAGGAAAGCAGAGCCGGAGGAGGAGAGCAGAGGCAGAAAATCATTGGAAAGAAGAAGATAGCACCTATGTGAGCCAGTAGGTCAGAATGCCATGAAGCCTCCCAGATACATTTCAAGACTAGCCTGATATCTAAATCGGTCGCTAATTCCTGCGCTAAATTGAGCTTGCAAGCATTCAAAACAGAGACAACACGCTTGGTACCGGGTTATCCAAATTGGTGGTTTTGAATTCTTTGCTCAAAAAATGAATACATAGGTATACAAATATGGATTATTTGTAGATATTTTTAACATAGTAATAATACATATAGTTTTTTGTTTATTTCTGTGATATATCATTTCCTTAAACATCGCTGTTTCGATTTAAACACGTTACACGTTTGAAAAATATTAATATTCTATGGACGATGTTGCACCCCTAATTACTTGTACTATTGTATTATACCTTGTCCTATTATTAACTATTCGACAATTGCAGTAATAATCTGGAAGATAGGTTGCCAAACAAGTAATTTACATATTTTTCATCAGATTCGATGCATGATACCCTCACGACTCTCGGATGTTTCCTTCTCCAGCGAACATAATGTTGATGCATTACGATCTATATTTAAATGAATTGTCCTATTTTACTGGCAGTGTCAGTCATGGGCTAATAAAACATGCTTAGAAAGAAATAGGATTAATAAATTTAATACCATCGCACACATGTGTGATAGATAAGTCTGTGATTAGTTATTACGTTGATAAGAAGCCTAAAAATGATAAACCAATTACGCTCTTTGGACTTGTTAGCTACACGTGTTTAAGGAAAAATATGTTCAAAGAAGGTCTTTTACTTCGCCAGTAAATCAAGAACGAGTACACAGAAATCATGTTTACCACAAAAAAAGTCACAAAACGTAAAAGTTAGAAATAAACAAGCTTTAAACCTTTTTACAGACAGAGTCTATAGACATCGATAAAATAAACTAAAATTGTTATGACACAGGTTCATGTATTAGAGCTGTGTTACAAAATATTGCATTTATGATAAATTAAAAAAATATAATTACTTTTTTGTTATCTTTAAAAAAAAACTGCTGTACAAATACCAATAATCTCTTGGTTTTACTATAGGTGTACCGACTATCACGTCGCCTAGGACAAACAGAGAGCTTGCACGCATTTTATTATATATTTTAATGAAGCTATATGTCATATATTATCAATATAAAATAAATCATTTTGATTCAATCCTATAAAAGTAGAAAGAAAGAAGTCTTGGAATAACGTACTGTGAAATTGATAATGAATCTGTAAAAATCGTGGAAATTGATTCAGATATATCTTTACTTAGCTACAAACTGATAACAATATGGCTTTTAGTAGTTAACAGCCAAAATGCCGCTCCTAAAATAATATTGACGCGGATTGCCCACCCCTTCAGACAGAAGGGGGCGTGCCGCGCGTCGTGACACTGTATTACGAATGAATAAAATATCATAAGTTCATTATTAATGCAAACTTAATAAATACTATAAAATAATACTGAATACACGCTATATAAATAAAAGAAAAAAAAAACACAAAGTAAAAAATATGCAGTCGACTGAAACTTATGACTAAGAAAACTGTGAGGTCATTGACATTAAATTGTTTATATCATTTAAGTATATTTATAGTTGCCTCCTTAACTAGAAAATACGTAAAGATATTCGCAATTATTATTTCATTTGACAATGTAATTTTAACATTAACTAATAATATGCAAAACATAAATATATTTAAAATAAAACTGGGACAAAGAAAACAAACCTTTCTAAAATAATAGATTGCAGCGAAAACAACGTATTTGAAATAGTACCATTTGCCCGGTTGTGAATAAATACCGAAAATAGGTTTCGGGTCTTTTATTTTCACACTGTACACGATTAAAATTATTATGAAACCGATCGCGCAGAGAAACACAGACATTTCGTTTCGTTGACTAGACTGGAGTGAAACCAGATAACGCTAGACGCTTTTTATTTACACAGCGACAATCGATATATTGTATTCTTTACGACTGAAGTTCAAAATACGTACTACTGATAACTGCAATATCTATTTTCATTTAAGCTGACGTTTGATAAACTTCATGTAAAACTACTATTTTAATTATTATTTTAATTTTTTTTGTATGTATATGTGTTTTCGGTGAATGGGTTTGGTATATATTTATGTAAGCATTAGTTGGTATATGCAACTTCGCTTGCATAAATAATTTTGAATGTTGAAGTGAAAATTTCTTTAGGCGCGTTGAGCGGTAATTTGGCAGGGGTAAATTTATAATTTCGCGTCATTGTAATTTACAACTCTATAAATGAAAAAGCGACATGAAAAAGAGACAAACATATATCTATGGGATTTAACGCGTGAGAGAATGAGATAGAAAGCACTCTCATATATATGAATATTTTATCATTCTTGAGGGTTTCACTTCTACCGCCTGTGAACTGGACACAGTTTTTATTAACCCTTTCACCGAGTTTAAGTTATATAATTTTTTTTTTGTTATTACTCTTAATCTCCTCTAGAAAAGCGTAATGATAAATCATAAGGATATTCGTCCACAATCAACTTCTCGGCCGCAAGTTGAACTGAATATAGAATCAACCCTAAATAGGATTGTAGTCCTACCTGTGGTTGCTAGTCCCAAAGACAATTGGAACGGCTTCTATACGAGCTAGTGAAACCAATCCCGCCGTTCGGAACTGAACACAGCATGGAGAGTACTATAACTGTGTTATATTAATAAATTTGGGCGGTGTTAGTACCGCAGTCGAATCTTTATGTAATAGAAGTAGCAGAACTTGTTCGTTGCATTTAATTACATCGCGACCACCGCATACCGAGTATCATAGATGCTTTAGTGGCATGCTGGAGAGTATCGCTTGCCGGGATCCAATAATTGGTTGGCAAAACAAATTGGTTTCATCAATTTGATCTTTGGGCTTATGCGTAGTCTTTTAATAGTCATATCTAACTTCGCAGTTTTTTCTAAAATTCGTAAATTATGGATTGTATATAGTCAATACTGGGTTATTATAAATGCAATGTACCAGATTAGGCCTCCCTCGATAGCGGCTCAAGCCTAGGTCCGTTCCCTCGGCGTGGAGCCCTTGAGTGCGCTGCTCGCGCGATACAGTGACACAAAATCTTACATCACTGCGACAACATTACACATATAACCTCCAACAAGTGCACGCATACACGCTTACACATGCAAGTGTAAGAGTTTTATTTTTTCCCTTATCAAACTGAAATAGTTTAGAAAATTATCCGATACGAAATATACACACATCAAAAAAGTCTAAGCAACATGCGTGATGTTACAAATTTTACCATTTATATTAATTAATTTCTAAGTATTTACTCAAACAAAGTACGTAGGTAAGTAAACTTTTTTGTTATTGATGACATACTGGCTGGTTGTAAAGATAATATACTAATCCAGAAGCGTTTGTGTAACTTCTATCGTTTTATCTATAACAATCATTAAATATTTGTCAGACTTTGTTAATTAAAAATTATATTTTTTAAAGACACAGTGACATCAGTGTCTGGTTTTGCGCCGGTTTCCTTTGTGATCATTTTTTCAGTTTCTTTGAAATAAGTTCCTAGTTCCTATGCATAGTTATAAATAAGTTCCTATGCATGGTTGAAGAGCTAAGAAACGGTTGTTCTTAAAATAATCTGCAAGCCAATTTTCGTAACCTTTCTTTTTGTTTTAAAGTATTTTAGTGGAAAATATTGTAATAATATCGGTTTTCGTCGCATCTTTTTATATTTGGACCGGTAATTGTTCTTTTAATATTGATAAACAACCAGTATTTTATATCTTTTGTAATCGGAAGAAAAAACGAAATTTATACTTTTTTTAAATAAATTTTTGTTGTGCCATTTTTAACTTATGAATAAAGTAAAAAAAAACTCAAAAATTGTTCACTTCTGCATAATGCATATGGGGGTTAAAATTATCACAAATAGTGACCCCATGACCTTTTAACAGGAATACGTCGAATTACCAATAACCCTGTATATAAATAAGCATAGATAAAACATGTCAGTACAACTTCCTCCTCATTTCTCAATGGTTTTTTTTTATTTATTTTGAAAATGTGTGATTTGTATATTGTGACTTGAAAAAGTAATGATTTATGGTCAAATTTCGACTATTAGATGATAACTACTAATATGTAAGGAATACCTAATAATCGTACGTTAAGTTAAAGATATTTTATTCTTATTAATATAAAGAAAACGGAACAAAACTCTAACACCTTAATTACTTTGTCATTTCGATGTTCGTAAATATTTAGTAACCCTAAACCGGGGGTTTGGCCGATTCATTAACTAATCTGTTAGTTCATAGGGCGTTAACTGAATGTACACGAATTCCGTTCTAATATTTATTCCGTTTCTTATTACAAATATGAAGTGTTTGGTTTGCTATTTTACTTGGAACGAGTTAGTGAATGTATATTAGGGCTTGCTATTAATAAACTCTACTGGCTTTTATAATATATTTGATTCATCTTTGGAACAAAGTTTGCGCTACGAGTTGACTGGTAGCAATCGTCACGTAAGAAAATGCGTTATCTAATGCGTCCACACTGCTCTCTCTCTCTATCTCTTTATATTATATACGAGTGTCTTTGCATTACTGTGTGTGTCTGAGCGTGCGAGTATCGAAATTCGAGCAGACAAGATAATCATCTTGCGCTACTGTTTATGTAAACTCAATATTGAACGCGTGAAAATTTCATTAAAATCGGCTTTTATTTAGCATTTCTTTATATCTATATAAATAAAAATCCAGTGTCATTTTGTTTATTCACGATGAACCCCAATACTCAACTGATCTTCATTAAAGTTGACATTTATATATAATTTGGTCCACCTTGAGAAACAGGATACCTACATATATATTTTTTTTAATCATGGGGGGTAAACGAACATGTGGGTCATCTGATGTTAAGGGATCGCCACCATCCATGGACATTTGCAACACCAGGGGAGTCGCAAGTGCGTTGCCAGCCTGTGTTAGGGGGAGGAAGGAATGGGAGAGGGGAGGGTGAAGCGAGGTGGTCTTCCGGCGCTCTCACTGAACGAACGAAACGCAATAATGCAAGCACTGTTACTTCACTTTGGTTTTCTGTGAGAGGGTGGTACTACGCCGGGCGAGCCGACCTCTAGCGCCGGTGTGATTCATCACAGCTTCTTAACAAACGGGGTGAGCATTACTGCAGATGTGTACTGTGAAGAACTGAACACAATAATGGAGAAGCTGGCACATCTTCAACCAGCATTGGTCAATCGCTCGTCTCCGCTGCTCCTGCACGACAACGCGCGACCTCATACTTCACAGCAAACGGTCTCCAAATTGGAAGAACTGGGGTTGGAAGTTCTCCATCATCCGCTCTACTCACCAGACCTTGCGCCTACATACTACTACTTTTTCCAGAATTTGGATAACTCCTTGACGGGAAAAAAATTCAATACCCGAGAGGCAGTACAAAATACCTTTGAAGAATTTGTTGCCTCCCGTCCAGCTGATTTCTTTAAGAAAGGCATCAATAAACTGCCACTGCGTTGGTAAAGATGCATTGATTGCATGGGTAATCACTTCGAATAATACAAATAAAAAATACATGAAAAATGAAAAAATCAGTTCGATAAAAAAACATGCAATATACCTATGAGCTGATATTTACATTTTCGTATACATCAGGATTTGTCAGAAAATCATCGCTGCAACGCTTGTATATGCAAACCTGCAGCCTTATGCTGAAACGTAGGTATGCTGTAGGTGGTAGAGCCACGCTGAAGGTATTACAGGTTTCAGCATGAATAGGTCAACTCGCCCGGGGTAGTATCATCCTCTCACAGAAAACCGACGTGAAATAACAGTGCTTGCATTGTTGCGTTTCGTTCGGTCAGTGGGAGCACCGGAGACCCACCTCCTCTCCCCTTCCACTTTCCCCTTCCCTTCCCTTCCTCCCCCCACAGACTGGCAACGCACCTGGGACTCCTCTGGTGTTGCAAGTGTCTATGGACGGTGGTGATCACTTGCCACCTGTTCGTTTGCCTCCTATAATATAAAAAAACGTTTACTTATATCGCTTGAAATAGGCAACAACTCCAGACAAGGTTCGGTCAATTTGACACTCTTGAGCTTCTTGCCAAGCGGCCATAAGCGCTCGCCTCATTGGTCCGGTGAAGTTGTGAAGAAGACCTATCAGGACAATGGCGTAATCAGTTAAAAAAATCACTTGTAATAGTTTACATATTCATTTGTAAATATGTATTGTGTCAAATTAATATATCTTTGCATATGGTGATTATATACATCACAATGACTCTTTAAGTTTGTCTAGCGACCGATTTTAGGTCTCTATGTGGTTGCCCTTGTTTTTGGAATAATCTGTGCTTACCACCAGAGAGAGTAGCGTCACGTTAGCGTTCCACAAATAAAAAATTAAGATCATACTTTTAATTACTTATACATATAGGTTATTTAAGTTTTTCTGTATTGTCTATAAGAGTACCGCTGACTGGAGTAAAAAGAAAGATTATCATGCAATGATTATCGATTGTAGTATCGTATTGAACACAATACGCTTTATTCCATTACAATAAAAACTATTTATAGCACCCGGCTTTAGTATTTGACACATCGGGTAGAAGACTGAGATAGCTGTTCAGTTTCGTATAGCGTTATCTCTGTCTATCACAGTTATTGCGCCGTGCGAAAGAGAGAACGTTTTACAAAACCGAATAAAGCCGACGCGGCTCGGAGTAGGTACTAAATAAAAGACCGTGAACTGTACTGATAATTAATTTCTCTAAAGTAAATTGAATGATGCATCACTTTGACAGTGGCTTGTGTAATGACTCACACCGCATCGGTATGTATATATGTATGTATGATAAGCAGATAAACTTATTTACTGCACTTTGTTACGATTTCGTAAAATAAATATACAATGTAAACTTCGTTTACATACCTACTAATTAAGTGGAGTGCGTCCGCGAGATGTAAACAATGTATTATCAATATAAAATGTTTTATTATCAAAAGTTTTTTTTTTATGTCATTGGTGGCAAACAAACATGTGGGTCACCTGATGTTAAGTGATCACCACCGTCCATGGACACTAACAACACCAGAGGAGTTGCAAGTGCGTTGCCACCGTTTGGGGGGAAGGGTTAGGGGAGGGAATGGAGAGAGGAGAGGGGAGGGGAGGTAAGCCACACTATTTTCACTTCTCAGAATCGGATTTGTATGGAAAAGTCTCGTCTATTTTTGGTTATCAATCCACTCTCTAGATGGCACTGTTATACAATTTTTTTGGCAAGTTTGATAACAAAAGATGGTGGATGACAATTAATTTTGATATTTCAAACTGACAACTTTCAACTCTTTGTTTACGTATTTGTTACGAGAGTGTGCTCCTTTAAATTTTCTTGTCTCTCACAAACAATTTTATCTCTGTCCGGTTCTACTTATAAACATTGACTCCTGCATATACATACTTGGATGTAGATATGCCTTACGATGAATATATTCATTACAAATAAAAATAATCAAAAACTGTATGCATATATACATAGCTATAAATGTACATTTATAACCAAAAATGTTAGTTCGAAACTCATATTATAGAGGCGCTGATTGGAAAGAACGAGTGCGACCTCTATTTATATAACGTACTCTGTGAGGTAAGCCTCCGGCGCACTCACTGACCGAACGAAACGCAACAATGCAAGCACTGTTACTTCACGTGGGTTTAAAATTTAACTTATGTTAATTCTAAAACCAAAAGGTGTCTACCGTTCAAGGTCTGACACAATAGTTAAACCTATTAAAATCTAAACTAGGACCTGACCTAAGAAATGTGACTACCGCTCGAAGTCTGAACGAATAGTGCCTTCAAATCTGATTCAATGTACCAAGTGGGTCTCATGATCCCATGGTGGTGACGAGACCCCAATTCCTCCTATTTGCCTGATGCTGAGGGTAGTCGATGTGTCGCAATGGTTATAAGTAAACGTTGAATTATGTCGCAACATGGCTGCTCTCGTATAATTTGATGGTGTAATATACTTTCACAGCTTTGTAAATATCGGTTACAAGAATATCGCTAATTAAATACAATAGAACTAAAAACCAAAATTACATACATTTTTTTCGCAGAAATGTCATTTTGAAAATGAAAAACACTTTGTCTATTTTTGTCTGTCTGCTCGCGACAAACTCAAAAACTACTGAACGGATTTTCATGCGGTTTTCACCACTTGATAAAGTGATTCGTATGGAAGGTTTAGGCATACATATAATTTTTTAAGGTTTTTTTTTATTAGCAGGGCGGGACAACGTTCGCCGGGCCAACTAGTATTATATAGAATAACTAAAGTTGAAATAACTACAATTTTATAAGTACTACATTGTCAGCGATTTATGAAGTGAGGTAAGTGAAGAGGTGTGTATGCGCAGGAGAAGGAAAGTAACAAGTAAAGGGACAATATTGTCCAAAAAGGAAATTCGTAAGCAAAATATACTTTTGGTGTCATCTATTTTCTATGTTTTTTTCCTGGGAACATACAGTATAGTGTATGATATTTACAATTAGATGATATATTGAAAAATAATCAACTCAGACTCTGGTATCAGATAATGTTAAATATTGCTACAGCAACTAAAACATTTTCTGCACGTCTATTCGCTATAAAAAAAAAATGCGTCGCCATCATGACACAAGCACGTTGCTACGTCTAATTTAAAAATATGCTGATATACTATCTAGTATTTTGATAAATCTTATCGAAAACTTTTAACTTGTCAGTATTAAGCGTCTACGATTGAAGGTAATTAACAGTGATGGATCCAAAGGTATATTAAATGTAATGTGCCGTTCATAAAAAAACCTTTTCTTTTATTTGGAAAAATATATAAAAAGGAGTACAACACATATTGAATTGAATATTCATCAAATATTTAGACTAGATTTTAGACTGTTATGTAGTTAGTACATCAGTTTTCAAATATCTTGTTGATTTAATATTTTCAAAACTTGACAATAATTAGTGATTAGAGAACTCTCTTAACCAGACCGGACTTAAAAGTTGAAGAATGGATAGAAGTTTAAAATAAATAAAAAAAAAGTTCATTAATTTTTTAACTCGATTTGAAGTTTAAATCTAAAAAAAGATCAAACATGGACAATTTTTTTGAAAGTGATGTCCTAAAAGGAAAAAAGCTATTATTATATTTTGATCGAGTAATAAAAAAAACCTCAAAATTTACCAGGAGGGCTATTTTACTAAAACATAAAATAGAGAAAAGTATACCAAAGAAAGCTTGAAAATAGCACCAGTGACAGAGAAGTTGAGGAGTAATAGGTTAGCCTGGTATGGGCATGTCATGAGGAGATATGAATACCATGTAACTAGAAAGTAGAATACCATGTAACTAGAAAGTAGAATACCATGTAACTAGAAAGTAGAATACCATGTAACTAGAAAGTATTGAGTATGTTTGTGGACGGATATAAGAGTAGAGGAAGACCAAAACAGGTATGGATGGATTGTGTAAAAAATTATGTGTGTAAAAGGTGTGAATACTTAGATGACATCTGATAGACGAGTGGAAAAGGAAAACATGTTGTGCCGGCCATACTTAGGTGGGATAAGGGTAAGAAAATGATTGTAATTACTAAACTACTCATGTCTATTAATTCAAAGTTGGGAAACGACCCAAGATTAAAATATATTTATAGATATAATTCTTCTGTCCGTGTGTACGTATGTGATTGAACTCCTAAACGGCAAGACAGACTTCGTAGAAATTTTTGTGTGTTCAGTTGACTTTAAGGTTTAGATTCACAATTGAACCCGGTGGGTGGCGCTGCGGTTGACTTTTAGGTTTTTGAAGTGAAACTTCTTTGGAATCGTTGTGATTACAAAACCGGATGCAACGGAAAAACGACAGGTAAGTGACGTAACAACTTTTCACGGTATTTCGTTCGTCGGTTACAAAATTCTGGCGGTTATTTTCGAACGGATCTTTTATTTACGATGTAGATTACTATGTACTAGATTAACACGTAAAGAAATTTCATCATAAGTTTATTATTGAAGTGAAAATATCTTTTAAAGTTAATCAAATTATTCATTTTTAAACAAATAAACTTTGTAACTATCCTACCCTTGTTATAACTCATCCCATTCTTTTGTCGATTTACTGAAGTTTCACTTCTATCGTGAGTGAATCGCACACTTTTTATGGTGGTAGAGTCACGCTGACACTATTACTGGTTTTAGCATGAATGGGTCGGCTCGTCCGGGGTAGTACCACCCTCTCACAGAAAACCGATGTAAAGTAACAGTGCTTGCATTGTTGCGTTTCGTTCTGTCAGTGAAAGCGCCGGAGGCCCACCTTCCCTCCCCTAACCCTTCCCCCCAAAGGGTGGCAATACACTTGCGACACCTCTGGTGTTATTAGTGTCCATGGACGGTGGTGATCACTTAAAATCAGGTGACCCACCTGTTCGTTTGCCACCAATGACATAAAAAAAACTCACCTTTTTTATTATCAAAGAAGGACGACGTACGCCGGACCCACTAGTGTATTTGTAAAATTGATATAGATACTAATAATCGTTTTTACAATACAATAGTACAGATAATTTATTAAGATCTTTAAGATATTAAGTGTCTCCTGTTGTTTTGAATTTCGATATATCAAGAACACAATCCACCATACTTAATGGAGCTCGTAGTAGCTTTTAGCTTACTAACTTTGGTCTAAAAAAATAGAAGAAATAAAAACAAACAACTTCTTCACAATCGAGTTATCTTTTTATTTAATTATTTATTATTAAACGAAAATTAACAAAATCTTAATTATAAACTAAGGCTAACAAAATTTGAATTCACTTCTTACATTTTATATACTCTGTAAACCTAGTATTGTCAATTTTTATAGAATAATAATGTATTAAATAAATAAATAGCAATAATTTTTCAATACAGATTATAAAGTAGAACCATTATCGATTGTAAAAATATGAATACCGAAATAAATATAATCGATAATAATCGATCATAGTTTTTGATTTCTAAATATTATCATTACAGTAAAGCGAGATAGAGTACAAATAGAATAGACTAAGCAATGAAATGGATCGTTAAGTTAACTTATACATACATTAAATACGATGATATTAAAGTATCGACTATCGATATTCGACTATCCTAGGTTTACAGTTTCGACTATAAAATAGTAAATTTTTAAGGAAACGGTAGTATTTTTTTATAGAACTAATTTTTTTTATAAGTTTTATACAGTTAGCTCGTACAAACACCTAAGCGTGTCTTATCGATATATCGCACATTTAAAAACGACAACATTAATCGGCTATCGATAAATACTAATAATACAGTTATAGTGCGGTCTTATTACGACAATTTTATCGATTTTTTCATACGATAGTTTTGTATCGATAGAATGATATTTAAATGACTATGACTACTAAATTACTGAGAGAATAACATTAAGCGATTAGTGATTAAACTTTGGATAGATTACAGGTTGTGATATATTTTCAGGCAACGGTCACCGAACTTTAGACATAATTATGCCACCATCCGTTGAATAAATTAAAAAAACTTATATATTAAAATCGTTCGTCACGACATCGTTCATGTCGTTAAAACGACACCTAGATATAATGAATATAAAACATAAATTTCTGGAATGGAAAGTCGCCAAAACTATTTGTTTTACATGAAATAAACGACAAAACTCTTCATTTTTCAAATATTTTGGTGTGAAGTAATTAATTATAGTCTATGTTTTTGTTAATAATATTTGTCGTTATTCTTCGTGCCCAACACTAATAATATTCAAAACGTTTTGACCATAGACAATGCATCTGTAAAAATGAGGTTATATATATTTTTTAAATTATGAAATAGAGATATTAATAGGACTTTTTGTGGGAAACATACTATAACTCTGTCTGAATACAAATGAAGTATCTTCGTTATCGAATTACATTTTTTAATCGGTCTCCTTCGTCTATGACACTATCTAGCACAGACAGCGCACACTCTGTACCTACGTGACATTGGCAGAAATGTGTATAGCAACACATAAAAAATAAAAATGAGTGCGTGTAACCGTTACACGCGATTGAAGTAAAACTTCTTTGGCGTTATAAAAGTAGCTGATAAATGGCATTGGAGATAATGAAACTTGATTTAATTTGTTACTTACATTGAAACCAGATGGCAGCACGGTCGCCCGTCCATATATACATGTTCAGGTCTATTGTATGATTTTTATTAGTGTTCAAAATATTTATTACAAAAAAAATTATGTAGTAAAACTTCTTTATGCGCTACTAGGGAATGGCAGCACGGTCGCGCGCCTATATATACATGATCAATTCTATTGTATGATTTTTATTAGTGTTCAATTTAATATTTATTTATTTTTTCGAAAATTTATGAAGTAAAACTTCTTTAGGCGCTACTAGGGGGTAACTGGGCGAAAATGCAACGTAATTCCGGCAATATGTCGTCACGTTCCTCTAACATCCGGTTTTAAATTTTTTTGATTTTGTCAATAAATAGTTCATAAACAAATCAATTAATAAAGAAGTTTTACTTCAAAAAAAATAAATTATAATAACTCCACACCAAAATATACTGATCATAACTACGGCCACAATCATCACAGACTGGAAAGTCTTAAACCGCTCGACCGATGACCTGGCCCTCGTCCTAGTTCCTACTCGCACCGATGATGGTCAGGATGTAGAGGAAGATGTTGATGATATCCAGGTAGAGGTTCAGCGCAGCGAAGATGTACTCCTCGGGTGAGATGCTGTATTTGTGTTTGCCTCCCATCATCAGCTGTGTGTCGTACACGAGGTAGATCGAGAAGAGCAGGGCACCGAGTGAAGCGTACACGAGGGTCATTACTTTGCTGGTGCCGATTATCATGAGGATGATGCCTGATAGATAAATTAGGTTAATTACATGTTTGAAAAACTAAAACATATTATAGGCCGGCTGCAGAATCACTACACCAATCACGCTAACAGCCTATTTTTTACACAAATTATCAACAAATGCCCGCTAGTTTTTTTTAATTAAGTAATTTGTAATGATTTTTGAAAAAAAAAATATACTTTCACTTGTTTTTTAAATAAAATATCACATATCTTTACATGAATATATGTAAAAACTTTAGAAAATCACGGTTGGCGTTGGACATTTGGCTGAACCTCTTCTCAGCCAGGTGTAAGCAGGTATGGTTTTGTTATATTTTTACGCTCATAATATACATTAATTAATTATACCTTGTGAAAGGTTTAATACTCGCAGTATTCTAGGATATAATAGTTCATGATCACATTGATCATATAAAATAATAATATAAAAACAAATATTAATAAATAACAAAGAGACCCTAAGTTACAAGTTTTATTCTAAGACTTTTAAAAGTATAAACACAATCATAATGAACCTAGGTGCCCAAAGCTGTAAGGGGCGACCCGGTGTTAATAACATTCAACAGTAGAACGAACAATAAACCCCTTTTTTTTGTCCATGCCATTTCCACGTTCACTTTCAAGTGAGAGTGAAATCACCCGACGGTCATTGCTTCTGCGCTTTAATATAGAAGCATTGAGGATTGCGTATAATTTTTGTATTTTTCTATATAACAAGTACCTATTTTTTAATTGATTTAGAGCGAGAATCGAGTGCAGAGTATCCTCCAGAAATATTGCTACTGTCTAAACTTTCAACCTAAATCAAATTCAACCTATATCAAATTAAACGGATTTCTTTTTGTGCATGATGATATACGGTTATTTAAGTAAATCTAATAGAAAATAAGGGTTACTGGCTCTTAAAGATAGAGTGGAACAGAGTTAGAGCGCAACATCACTAGTCAGACAAAGATAGTGATTATTAACTGTACGACACTTTAAAGCCATTGCGCATGCGTCAAATCATAGTGATCTCAACCACTAGCGCAAACAATAGTAGGAACAACTTAATATATATTTTTTTTATTAAAGTAGTTAAATTATTAATTAAATTTGTATTGATAAGTAATCTATACTGATATTATAAAGTTGGAGGGTTTGTTTCTTTGTTTGAACGCACTAATGTCAGGACCTACTGGCCCGTTTTAATAAATTATTTCAGTGTCAGATAGCTTCTATATCGAGAAATGCTATAGGCTATATATCATCACGCTAAGACCAATAGGAGCGGAGCACCAATAAGGAACGTTTTAAAATCGGGTGTTTTTTTCCTTTTGCAGAGGCTCCGCTGCGTGATAGCGTTAGCCCAAAAATAACAACTCCACGAGGACGAAGTTGCGGTCTTTTGCCTCTGCAAGTTATTAACAAGAATCTAATATTAGCATTTGTTTAAACTTAATTTGTGTCCATGTTACACATATAATATAATACATATTCATATCAAAAATGAGTGTTCTGCACAGCTATATTCAGGGAAGTCAAAATGTTTGTATATGTACTTGAGTACTTAGTATAAGTATTTAATAAAGTTGAAGTAGTTGTTTTTTGAGAACTCACCGAAAAGGAGCAGTACGACGGTGGCACAGAGTAAGATACCCCCCATGGCGGTGAAGTCCCACTTGGTCTGCAGCGCGAATATGGTGAGGGCGAGGCACACGGCAGCCGTGATGCCGACAGCCATCATCACCTGTATTGTATACATGTTTTTATGTGTAACATATTTCCTCTCGGTGGTTGGATACTTCCTTTTGGGAGTGATTTTTGTAAAGGGACGGAAATATGTTAGAGGAAACCGCTGTTTGAATAGTTGCGCGTGCTATTTCATTTGAGCAATGAGCGCGCGCTATTTGATTAAACCAATGAGGAAGCCACGTTATTTTTTAATGTTATAGGCTATATATCATCACGCTAAGACCAACAGGAACGGAGCAACAATGAAGAATGTGTTATAATCGGGGTTTTTATTTCCTTTTGAGAGCTTCCGCTGCGTGTTAACCCAAAATAACTATTCCACGCGTACTAAGTCGTGGGCAGATGTTATTAATTAATTATATTATTATTTTAATATTATAAAGAGGTAAAGTTTGTGAGGTTGTAGGGGGTAATATCTGGGGAGTCGGAGAAAAAATGGTAGAACGAAAACGTTTCTTACGAACGCTGCCTTAACGATGAGAGATATATGAATGAGTTCTAGAAAAAAGTTGTAGCTTGATAATGCCTATTACCGCCCAACGAAGTTAACCAATGAGCGCGTGCCATTTGATTTGACCGATGAGGTCTTTGTAAATGAAAACCACTGTATGTCATACATCATCTGTAAAAAAAAAACTGGGATTTTTTGACAGGATCTTGGTCCGTCATGTAGCATGTGACTTTCATATTTTATCTATAATCTTGTGTTATATTATATAATAATATTGGTGGCATTTTACATAACGTGGTTTAGTTATTGTGAATATGTGAAGTGGATGGAAAATAATACCACGGAGCATGAATTCCGAGATGCAACAAAATCTTCCTGAAAAGTTCTAACAAAGGAAGACGTAATTTTGTTAGAACATTGAAATTACTGCAAGACACTGGTAATACACGACAATGGCAGTAATAGTCTTGAAGATTGATTGCCTAAAGTAAAATGAAATCACTAAAAGTCCTCTGCCACGGCTGTCTGTGTCTGTTCGCGATAGACTCAAAAACTACTGAATGTATTTTGTTACGGTTTTCAGCAGTAATAAATTGATTGATGAGGAATGTTTAGGTATATAATTAGTCAAGGTTTATTTAATATCAGGGCGGAATAACGCCAGTAAATAAATATAAAAAAACTTACCGCATCAGCTTCGTAGACGCCAGACACGATGCCGAGGAGGAAGCTCTCCGCCAGCGTGAATATGCCGAGGAATATGAAATTCATGGGAGCCTGCCGACGCACGTTCCCGCAACACGACATCACGATCAGACAGACAAACACGACCACGAAAGCCACCCAGCTGGAATTAACGAGAGACACGTCATGGGGGAGTAACCATAAACAAGAAGGTTAATAAGGTCGAGGCAATCACAAAGACCTGCCGACAAAAGTGAAAACTCAAAGCAATGAGATAATAAATAATAGTTCATCATTTATATGTCACTTTTTACAAAAATATACATTTATTTCTAATTTACACTATTCTTAATGCAAATTTATTGAATTTTATTTTCTGTTTTTTAGTTGGATTTTTTATGAAAGCGTGTTTTTTTAGTTTTTTGAAACTATTATTAATTTTTAATTTTTTAGTTAAATTTTTTTATCTTTTTTTTCGGATTATTGCATTGTCATCGACCTTTGACAGGTGTGCAAAGTTTAAATTAAATCTGATTGTTCAAAGTAGGACAAAATCGAGCTCAAAGGGGTCGGTTACATACATACATACAGGTGAAGCTAATAAAAGTGTGTCAAAAATGTGTTCTCTTATGAATTTTCATATTAATTATAGTGTGAATAACAATATATAAATTTCGGAATTTGTTTATGGAAATTATTAGTGTGGTTTTCATATCTATTGGCACACAGAGCAATCATTATATACATTTTTTTTATAAAGTTATTGATCAATCAAACGCATAATGAGCTGAAAAATATCGATATTAGATGCACACAGGTCTCTACACTAAGCGTCGCTAGTCTGACGCAAGCGTAAAATGTTATGACGCGAAATTATAGATTTATATCCTGCCAAAAATACTGCTAATGCACCGAAAGAAGTTTTGAATTTAAAAAAAGTCCAGGCAGTCCATAAAAGCTGCCCATAAAACTTAAAACCATGGAAGAACTACGCTATTTTTTAATATTATATATTATTAACTATCTTACGGGGCCACGCGTTGCTGGCTCAGTTATTGAATTAAAACTATGATAGAGTATTTTCAAAATAATAACATGGCGCCATCTGTGAGATATCTATAACGGTCGGGCCTAAAGTTTTCTGCCAATAAACTAATTTAAAGCGCCATCTGTTCAACACTGACGAAAATTACAATTATAAACAATAATCAACATTGACAATAATTTAACTTGTAATTAAAAATGTTTAATGTCATTAAACGAAATATAAATTATTCTCTCTCAAGTTGGACCAAATTATACATAAATGCCGACTTTACGTGAAGATCGGCTGAGTTGTTTCGGAGTTCATCGTGGACAAACATTATGACACTGAATTTTTATATGTATATTAAGTGTGAGTTATTTAAATTTTGAGGCCGCTATACTCACGCTATTTTCACTTCTCAGAATTGGATTTGTACTTCTCAGAATCGGATTTGTATGGAAAAGGCTCGTCTATTATTGGTTATCAATCCACTCTCTAGATGGCACTGTTATATATATTTTTTGGCAAGTTTGATAACAAAGATGGCGGACGACAATTAATTTTGACATTTCAAACTGACAACTTTCAAATATTTGTTTTCATTGTGTACTATATTAATGTACTCTGTGGCTATACTACGTGTCGCTAGTTTGACGCAAGCGCAATACGATTGGTCACGCTTTACTAGCATGTCGCTGCCCCGAAACCATAAGTTTCGTAAGGGTAAGGTCACGTCAAATAGACCACAATAATTATCTTATTTTGAGGTAGTCACTAAGAATAATTGAACACTGAAACAGTTTTTAAAAATTACCATTTCTCATTTTTTTAACAAACAAAAATTTAAAGGATCTTTCAATAAAAAAATATGATGGCTTAATTAAAAGTCCTTCACATTGTCACTGTAAAAAAATGTTAATTTTTAAAAACGGTCTCAGGATGTAATAATCCCTAGTGTCTATCTACCTCATAATAAAGTAATTGTATGTAAATTCTATGTTCAAGCGGGTAATGGCGGTTCACTTAAAGCGATTTTACCATAATACAGTATCTGAAAATATTAACTAAAAAATACTTACAAAAGCCAGCTGTTGTTCGCCGCCCAGGCTCTAGTCGGTTTGTGGAATACGAACAGAGCTATGAAGGCCATCGTCACCAGGAGTTGACACATGAGAATTGAATATACCTGAAAATTAACGCAATCAACTTACTTATTAATACACAAGACAATCGACATAGCCCTGAAATTAAAAATAAAACCAAAGTGTCAATTAATGCAAAATCTAGCTTAATTCTCTTCGTAATTATGTGACTAAAATTTTATTCCAACTGATATATTTATGAATATTTTCCAACTGATATATTTATTAATATTTTCCAACTGATATATTTATTAATATTTTCCAACTGATATATTTATTAATATTTTCCAACTGATATATTTATCGGCTTTATTTCTCTCATGTAACGCATAGGTGACGCATTCATAGTGACGGTGAAGGTAGACATTGTGAGGAAACCTGAATCTGAGAAGTGTTCTTGTAGTACCATAGTATCTGAGAAAATATAGATCTCAAAATTTCTCAAAGTTTGAAATTACAAGTACGTTGTGGGCTGGCGTGGTGATTATACCCATACCTTCATTCGGGAAGAGGCCTGTGGCCATGCAGTGGGGGGTCTCTTACACGTTGATAATGATAATTATCAAAGTTTGAAGTCGTTAATACGTCGTGGGCTGGCGTGTTGATTATGCCCATACTTTTCTCTAGGAAGAGGTCTATGGAGCTGTCGTTGAACTTTCACAGGCCTATTTTATTATTATTATCATCATGGCGTAAATATACCACTGGAGGGCCATGACATGTAGAGCCACGCTGAAGCTACTACTGGTTTCAGCATGAATGGTTCGGCTCGTCCGGGATAGTACCACCCTCTCATAGAAAACCGACGTGAAGTAACAGTGCTTGCATTGTTGCGTTTCGTTCGGTCAGTGAGAGCGCCGGATGCCCATCTCCCCTCTCCCCCGCCCTTCCCTTCCTCCTCCTCCCCCAGACACAGGCTGGCAACGCACTTGCAATTCCCCTGATGTTGCAAGTGTCTATGAACGATGGTGATCACTTAACATCAGGTGACCCACTTGTTCGTTTGCATTCTATAATATATTTATAAAAATCAGTGAGATTCTCCCTCCATGTAAACAGTTACAGTGCTGCGTTTAAGAGTGTTTTTTTTACACCACTGCTTTACCGTGTTACGGATATTAGAATTTGAATACAACAGGTATTGATTTAAAATTACAATATCACACATGGACGTGAAATTATCGCAAAAACCATGGGTCATTTTTCTTGGCAAACATTTTCTATATTCGATATCCAAAAATATATCTTACACAACATACGATAAAAATAATAGGAAGTGTGAGTCACATAGTAAACATTCAAACGTAATAAACGCGTGTAAGTTTTTGCTCCAATGTTGTAGATAAAAACGAATCTGTTCTATAAATAACGTTAAATCAATCTAAGCCTATATAAATGTGGACATTTGGCAAGTGTCTTTTATTACTTTGTCAATCAACTCTTACTATTTAAGACTATTGCTGCTATTAGCAAATAGTTCATTATTAATCTCATGACAAATACCGTGTTCTAACATATACTAACATTGTATTTAAGCTTAAAGCACTAGATTTAAAAAGGTTTAATTAGATATTTAAAAAGGTGCAAACCAAGAGTGTCTGCATGAAATAAAAAGACAATGGTGGTGTACTCTTTAGAATTTTCTAGAGATTTTTTATGACGTCAAAGTCTATGTTATTATTTTGTCCATCTTTACACAATCACCAAACTATATTATAGAAAATATCTTTAAAATTTCAAAATATAGGATCAATTCATTCAAGGCG
>MU160393.1:72419-84291 GCA_015888305.1 Antheraea pernyi | reverse complement strand
CCAACCAGTAGCAGTTTTAACGTTCATAAGCGCCTTGTCAGGGCATAAATTGAATAAATTATTTTGATTCGATTTGACTTTGCTTTAAATTTTTTTAATCATATTTATAATAATAAAAAACATAATTATATCAAATCTATATATTTCTCTTATATATAAACGTACTATAATTATAAATTTTGAAATACAAGTTATAATTGTCAAACTAAAGTCCCGCTTCATAGCAACACATCATTCTTACTGCTTAGTAAAACTTTATATATTCGTTTTCATTCCATCCTTAAATGCAGTTATATTGGCACTTCAATACATCACTAATGCCATAAGAATTTTCAGCATCTTATGTTTCATTCAACTGCCCGAAAAAATTACATATCCTAGCGTTTAACTAAATTGCACTTCAGTCATCATTCATTCAACTAATTTGTAATGATATTTGAAATCGGAAGTTGCATCAAAACTGCAGTCTTTTAGCTAACGACCCTCCATCGATATTATCTACAAGTTTCCGCTTGAGAGAAGGTTTCTCGATTTCAATTTTCGTTATATTTGAAGGCATCGGTAATTTCGAACCAACTGAGGGTGCAGGTTTATTACTAAAACAAAGAACACAACAGTTATAAAAATATTTAGTCTTTTTTATTGTATGTATATATATACAAAATTAATTTAGTACACTGATTTCTAATTTATATACATGTATAACTATATACTAAATAATACCATTCTAACTACTCTTAGATCTAACTATATAATATGAACCCACAAACAAAACTTTTCACGTTTTTACTAACAAAGACACATACAACAAAAAACGGCATTTTTTTTTATTCGATGCTATATGTTTATATCCTATATACGATTATATATACAGGATCGCAGGCCAGCACAACTACCACCTTCGGTAAACTCGCGTCGGTATTTACGTATTAACGCCACCGCAACTTAACGACATTAGTAGCTCGATGATGATCAAAATGGGTCAAAAATAATTAAGCAACAATGACACATTAGACCAACATCAATAGCGGTGGCGTTAATACGAAGTACCCTCACGTCAGTGCTAAATTCAAAACAAAGCAACACTTGATTATATTTGCTTGGAAAATAAATCAACACTTCACGTCATTGTTGTAATGTGTCAAAACGGCCATCATATTGTACCCCTATTATAGTGTTTTTTTACTAACTTTAGAAGGATATTTTGTAAAAAAAAACAATATGCGGACATATTTTGGCAAAATGGTCATTATATTGCGTCCAAGTTACATGAAGGTGGTTAATAAATATCATAAAACTAAATGAAACTTAAGAAAATAGTCTGTTTAACTCAAAATTTAAAAAAGATGTATTCAAAAGTTGCATCATGATTTTACAATAGTATAACAAACGAAACATAAAAACTAACCCGAAATATGTCATCTGCAGCGCTTGCGTACAATCACACCGTTTAGGCGGATAAAGAGCCAAAAGACTTTCTAATAGTTGAATAAGATCATCAGATGCAGCACTAAATATATGTCGCAGTTGCTGTGCAGGGAACTGTTTAAACTGCACGTAATCTGATAAATTCTTCATACCCTGTAATACATTTTACAACAATTATTGGAATAATTTAACACTTGTCTATTGAGTGGAAAAGACAAGTTGTTTGATAGTCCCGAGTTATTGTACATTTACAAAATTGAACTTAAATAGTAACATCACTAACAATCGCCTTACATAATCTGGTCTAATCTTATGTGTGGGTATCTAAAACCACTACAATAGCTTTGACCTAGACTTGCAATATTGCTAGCAGCTACAAATAAATTCCTAACTGATAGAATTTATTAGTTAAAATGATGCTATATTTTTTCATGATTGACATAAATGGACATGTTGTAGCGTCATACAGCTGGCAGACAACGTTTCCGTGTGTCCTACATCCACGGAATGGATAACTTGCAAGAAGTATTGGATAGATTTCGCGTCCGTCTCCTTGCGCAGGGACTTGACGAAGGGTCAGTTAATTCCGCGTTTGTGACTCTTCTGTCCCAGTCCTCCGAGGAAAGTCAATATGTGTCCCGCGTGGCAACCTCCAATTCCTTCGCGTCTCTCTCGCCACAATGTACCTTAAATGTGGCCGATAAGGGCTTATTAGAAGCTCCCATACCGAGTTCCAGCTCGGAGACCGGCTCCGATATGGAGCTCGACGTGGCGGCGTCCGACGAGCTGCCCGCGACCGCGACCTCCGAAATAATCGCGACCCCCGCGCCCTCAGCGCACTCCGCGCCTTCTGCGCACGTAGACGACGGTTTTAAAACCGTCACCTACCAAAAACGCCGCGGATCGCGTTCTTCAGACTCCGACCAGGGCTCCGCACGCCCGGTCGAGAAATGCGCCAATATAGATGGCGTTCGGGTGCCGGCTATACCGGCAAACGTAAGACCGCGGGCGAGCAAGCCCAATTCCTCCTCTGCCTCGCTCTCTCAGACAGACGCATCGGGTTCCGTAGCGGCTAAGAAGCCCCGCCCACCTCCCCCTGTAACGATTCAAGATAAGTCCCAGTGGACCTCTATCTCTAACAAACTCAAGTTTTTGAAAATCAATTATACGCCCGCCCCCAGCCCTCCGGCGGGCATTCAAGTCAAGTGTCCCGCCATAAGCGACCACCGTGCGCTAACTAAGTTCCTTAGGGAATCGAAATTAGCTTTTTTCACTTTCGCATTAGAGGAGGAACGACTCCTTCGCGTAGTACTTCGTCGCGTCCCGGCTGAGATCTCAGTCGACGACGTCAACGCCTCCCTTAAGGAGAAAAATCTGCCGATTCGGGAGGTACATAGGATGTACCACCCACGCACCCGCGCCCCTTACAACATGGTTCTAGTCCTCCTTGACCGTACCTTAGAGGGTAAGGCTATCTTTAGCCTCACCTCAGTCTGTGGTCTCAGCGGCATCACCGCGGAGCCGCCAAGAAAAACTCATACCCCGTCGCAGTGTCATAACTGCCAAAGTTATGGCCACTCGGCGAGGAATTGCCATCTCCGCCCCAGGTGCGTTAAGTGCCTAGGGGATCATGCCACTAAGGAGTGCGTGCGCACTCCCGACACCCCAGAACCTCCCAGCTGCGTGTTGTGCGGTAACGCGGGCCACCCCGCGAACTATCGCGGCTGTCCCCGCGCACCGCGAACACAACGCCCTCGCCAGGCGCGACAGGCGCCTAGGGCACCTGTGCGCGCCGCCCGCCCTCCGCCTCCGCCTCTCATGTCCGTGGAGGCCTTCCCTAGCCTGCCGGGTGCCTCTCGCCCCCCGGTAGCGCCCGCGTCCACTCCGCGCGCGCCACCCTCTGTGCCGCGCGCACCAAAACCCGGGCGGGCCCCTCTGGCCCCCTGGGCTCCCCGGCCTCAGGCTCCTAAGCCTCAGGCTCCTATCCCGCAGGCACGGCCGACACGCGCCGCGCCCGCCTTCTCTATGGGGCTCACCGGAGAGAGCTGGCTTTTCCAGCTATTCCGGGAGCACGATCTACAAGAAGTTTTAAACTTCAACGCGGCCCTCCAGGCCGAGGAGGATTTGGGCAAGCTCAACGTGCTCGCGCAATACCCGAGTATTGCTGCGAGCTTACACCGTATCGTTCGTTCCCAGAATTTAAACTCAATTAATTAAAATTCACGGCTATGAATAGGATAAAACCGCGCGGTCTATCTCTTTCGTTTTTTAACGCGAGATCTCTTAGGACACAGCGCGATTTAGTAGCTGCCTTTTTACGCGATAGACAGATTGACGTTCTCCTCGTCCAGGAGACGCTTTTAAAACCGAAAATGCGCAATCCCAGAATCGCGAACTACAACATAGTTAGAAATGACCGTGTCACCCGCGGGGGCGGCACCTTAATTTACTATAGGCGTTCGTTATATTGCATGCCGATAGATCCGCCCGTTCTAACCAATATGGAAGTATCAGTATGTACGTTAGGTATGACCGGTCATCCGTCCATTGTATTAGTGTCCGCGTACCTCTCGCCGAACAAAGAGTTGTTACAAACAGATTTACGAGCGCTGCTCAATTACCGCCTGTAAGTCACAAACTATACCTCTTTATAATATTAATATAGATTTTATTTCACATTTTCTCTACAATATTTGCTCACTACAGTTTATCTTTAAAGCTGTTTATATAAATTGTAAATTATCATAAACAGCCTGCTTACCTTCTAAAGTCATAATCATGTATGCTTTAACATTTGCCGGAGTAAGTACAATTGTGTTATCCTTAATTATTATTTCTAAGTCAGTATCCATGAAGTCAAATACTAATGACACATTAGATTTTTGTCCAAAGACATCTGTAATTTGGAAAATATAATGATTAGATTAGATGTAACTTCATATGTTTAGAAAAGCAGCTTAAATAATGTAAAAAAAAAAAAATTGTAAAATTGTTGAATTTGCTAATACTAGCTTCAGCTATTGATTTTATATTCACATGAAAATAATATTATTTTTATATTTTCAATGGTAAATACTGTGTAAACTTTTAATAATGAATTTCAAGAGACTGAGCATTTTTTTTGTTATAGACAGTTTTCATATGGGGGAAGAGAACATACAAATGGTTTTGTGATAACCAACCAAATTACACTAATTTTTAAATTATAAAAGGTTTTTTGTTATAAAGAGAGTTGACATTATAAAGAGTTTACACTATAAGTATTTATAAGTATACAAATTAAAGTTATTGTTACTGCTTACATTTATTGTATTTTTTGTTATTATATAATTTAGTGGGAAAGCTAATTGATTAACATGCAAAGGTTGTGAATTGGACATAGTCACTTGGATGTATATATGTATGTTAGTCTTTCCTCTGTCAATGTTTTACTGATTTTTTATTTCAAACCCAATGCAAGTATAGCAGTAAAGGTCCAAAGTCATAAAGTTTGCATGAATAAGCAGATTTTAATGAAATGAAAGCAAATTAATGCATCTTCAAGTAGTATTCTTAATGTTAACATTCATCTGGATCAGGTCACCTATTTCATGTTACATATACAGTAGAACCTCGATAAGTCAAACCTCGATAAGATAAAAACCTCTATAACTTCAAAAAATAATCTGTTCCCTTCCTCTCAGAGCCTATAACCTCTATTATTTAAAATACGAACCCTCGCTAACTCAAACTAACTTATTAACAAATTATTAACACAAACAATAAGTATACAATCATCTATTCTTTCTTTGAAATCCGTAAAAGCTGTATTTGCGGTGGTTAGGACAGCGGCTTACTTGGATGATTAGTTGTTGATCAGTGTCCAGGAAACTGTGCTGTGTGATAAAAGTTAGCTAAGTAAAATTAGTTCAAATCGTAAATTAAAAACACTAACATACGCTGATAAATTAAAAGCGGTAAAAGCAGTGAAATGTGCATTAAAAGGGAAGACGTTGCGGCTCAGTTTGGAATACACGAAAGTACATTATCACTTCTAATTAAAGAAAAAGCTGAATTCATGAAGAAACGAAAATCTGGAGAAATTATTTCATTTAAGAAAAGGGAAAATTGCTGAATTCCCTATTTTGGAGTAATTTTTATTTACGCGATTCAGTATCTAAACCGAAATATCAATGTAACAGACCCGCAGTGAAAGAAAAAACTGAAGGGTTCGCCAATTCGCTGAAAATCTATAATTTGAAAGCTAGCAATGGCTGGTTAGAAAACTTCGAGAAACGGCATGATTTGGCTCTCAAGAAAGTATGCGGCGACAGTGGGAGTGTAACATAAACCCTTGATAAGTTAAAAACTCTTTAACTTAAAATATTTAGTGTTTCCCTTTGATTTTAACTTATCCAGGTTCTACTGTATATAATAAAATATATATGTATTAAATATATATATAAAATAGAATCACATCATTATCCTCTATCAATGTTGAAAGCGTAATATACGAAAACACACCAAAAATACCAATGATATTATAACTATGGAGATACATCATAAGTGCATCAACAGCGCCTTGTTAAAACTTGGCTAGTTAGCTTATTTTTAATGACTGCCCGTCAATCCAGCCATATCTAAGCAATATATAACTATTTCTTTTTCACCACCACTATTGAGAATATGCCATCTCACTTCCACATATTATTGAAGACAGTTTGGTGTTACGATATTACTTTGTCTATGTGGGCATTATCATGCCATTTGTTTTGTCAAAATATCTTGTAGATAACATATCTTTAATTATAATATCCTTGAAAAATACTATATTCTGACATAAGAAATTATACAGAACTTAGGAAATATTAATAACAAATCTGATCTAAAAAAAATACCCAATAATCCAATAAGGTTAATATGTTGCAACTCTTGCAACAGTTTTATTTCTCTAAGGGCTGTTCTATTGATACCATCTTGAGCCTCTAAACGGGAGCCTATTTTAATTTTTTTAACAGCCACTATTTTGTCTGTTTTAACATCTTTAGCTTTGTATACTGTTGCGAACTGAAAATAAATAAAATATTATTAGTGAAATAGTCAACTTGTTCCTTTAGTAATACTTTTTGTAGGTTATTATAATATTTTACGTTGTGTTTTTTATTATTATTAAAATAAAGCAAACATGCATAAACGCGATACAGTATCAGCAAGATGTTTTACCTGTCCTTCTCCAAGAAAATCTATTTTTTCATATCGTAACGTACGTTCATCCATTGTATACGTACTTTGATGGTCTATCTGAATAAGAAAGCTTTTTTCAATTTAAACAAACATTATAGTCGTATACACCACATCCCTAATATCAAAATGATTTAATATTATGCTCGATTTTTTTATATTATGCCATAAAATTTTATAAAACCACAAAACAAACTGGCTGAAAATTTAAAATTTGACAATCTATTCAAGGCACAGTTTAAAAATACTCCTCCTATTTCAGTGTTCCCAACACAACCATTCCTATATTTTGTGAAAACCAATTTATCCATTGTACAAAATGCTACATACGTAATTGCACTTGCAAATTTATATAAGGTATTCTGTGATTGCAAACTCGTATTGCATAGCTAAGACCGAAATATTAAAAATTAGAGCAACAATGTCCAAACATTGTTTGTTTTATTTTGAGAAATATCCTTTTTTTAACGTAACTGTAGTGTACTGAAGTTAGAAGCATGTAATTATTTTATTATTTTAAAATATTTGTTTATGTTTGGAATTATTCAAAAAGTATTGACAGTTCGACAATCAACAAGCATGTGCCTTGTATTTTAATACATAACTGTAGTGTACTGAAGTTAGAAGCATGTAATTATTTTATTATTTTAAAATATTTGTTTATGTTTGGAATTATTCAAAAAGTATTGACAGTTCGACAATCAACAAGCATGTGCCTTGTATTTTAATACATAGCAGTTTCTATAATTTTTAACAAAGTTTGATGCGTTCAAATACATTATATTATTTTAAATGTAGTACCAATGGCTGGTACACACCAGTAACTAACATGTATCTTCTGTGCTTTCACTATCAAACGTTATTTTTCATCTTAGTACAATTTAAAAGTAATTTTAGCAGTGATGATGGATTTAAATATTTTGCTTGGCATACTATGCTCTCTCAATAAATTTCGAAGTTTATTGTCAACTTTCAGAAAACTTATATACATTTTAAAACCGTCTTCTTCTGATGCACTAGTTCGGTTTCTATAACCCAAAATAGTGTTTTATCTTTTATACTTTTTTTTATGAACTAATAAATAACCTTTTTTCTTACAATAAACATTATAGAGGTGATTTTCAAATAACTTTAGAAGATCGGTGGCAAGCATTTACATAATTATCAATAATAAGCTCGCATATATTTATAATAATTGAATAAAAAATCATATGGGGTCAATGTGGTAGTTTTTTTTCGAACTGACTTCGCTATTGGCCTAGCAAGGCCTTAACAGCTTCACTTAAGGCGAGCGCTTAAGGCACTCAGCCGATTTTGAACCCAATGGGGTAGCTATTGTAGTAGCTTCTCTTGCTTCCGTGGTGTCAACAATATTTCTTAAAATCCACGACTAAGGCGAATAGTAAATTATAAAGTATTTGCGTTGATTGAGTTTCAAGGTTTACGGTATATAAAATAGAATCACATCACAATCCTCTATCAATGTTGAAATCATAATATATGAAAACACACCAAAAATACCAATGATATTATAACTACGTAGATACATCATAAGTGCACCAACAGCGCCTTGTTAAAACTTGGCTAGTTAGCTTATTTTTAATGACTGCCCGTCAATCCACCCGTATCTAAGCAACATATAACTATTTCTTTTTCACCACCTCTATTAAGAATATGCCATCTTACTTCCACATATTATCGAAGACAGTTTGGTGTTACGATATTACTTTGTCTATGTGGGCATTATCATGCCATTTGTTTTGTCAAAATATCTTGTAGATAAAATATCTTTAATTATAATATCATTGAAAAATACTATATTCTAAGATAAAAAATGCATTTGCAAAGAATTATACAGAACTTAGGAAATATTAATAACAAATCTGATCTAAAAAAAAATACCCAATAATCCAATAAGGTTAATATGTTGCAACTCTTGCAACAGTTTTATTTCTCTAAGGGCTGTTCTATTGATACCATCTTGAGCCTCTAAACGGGAGCCTATTTTAATTTTTTTAACAGCCACTATTTTGTCTGTTTTAACATCTTTAGCTTTGTATACTGTTGCGAACTGAAAATAAATAAAATATTATTAGTGAAATAGTGAACTTGTTCCTTTAGTAATACTTTTTGTAGGTTATTATAATATTTTACGTTGTGTTTTTTATTATTATTAAAATAAAGCAAACATGCATAAACGCGATACAGTATCAGCAAGATGTTTTACCTGTCCTTCTCCAAGAAAATCTATTTTTTCATATCGTAACGTACGTTCATCCATTGTATCCGTACTTTGATTTCCACCTGAATAAGAAAGCTTTTTTCAATTTAAACAAACATTATAGTCGTACACATCACATCCCTAATATCAAAATGATTTAATATTATGCTCGATTTTTTTATATTATGCCATAAAATTTTATAAAACCACAAAACAAACTGGCTGAAAATTTAAAATTTGACAATCTATTCATCCAATTTTTTATACGCCGAGAACGAAGTTCAAATTTTACCGTTCATAAGTGTTAAGTTGTTTATACTAATTGATGCAATATACATATCGGGGAAGCTACTATTGACCTGCGATACCGCGCTATTGACTATATCGGGGGTGTTACTAATGATCTCAAACGCTATTGGTAATGCTACATACGTAATTGCACTTGCAAATTTATATAAGGTATTCTGTGATTGCAAACTCGTATTGCATAGCCAAGACCGAAATAATAAAAATTAGAGCAACAGGGTCCAAACATTGTTTGTTTTATTTTGAGAAATATCCTTTTTTAACGTAACTGTAGTGCATACTGAAGCTAGAAGCATGTAATTATTTTATTATTTTAAAATATTTGTTTATGTTTGGAATTATTCAAAAAGTATTGACAGTTCGACAATCAACAAGCATGTGCCTTGTATTTTAATACATAGCAGTTTCTATAATTTTTAATAAAGTTTACTGCGTTCAAATACATTATATTATTTTAAATGTTGTACCAATGGCTGGTACACACCAGTAACTAACATGTATCTTCTGTACTTTCACTATCAAACGTTATTTTTCATCTTAGTACAATTTAAAAGTAATTTTAGCAGTGATGATGGATTTAAATATTTTGCTTGGCATACTATGCTCTCTCAATAAATTTCGAAGTTTATTGTCAACTTTCAGAAAACTTATATACATTTTAAAACCGTCTTCTTCTGATGCACTAGTTCGGTTTCTATAACCCAAAATAGTGTTTTATCTTTTATACTTTTTTTTATGAACTAATAAATAACCTTTTTTCTTACAATAAACATTACAGAGGTGATTTTCAAATAACTTTAGAAGATCGGTGGCAAGCATTTACATAATTATCAATAATAAGCTCGCATATATTTATAATAATTGAATAAAAAATCATATGGGGTCAATGTGGTAGTTTTTTTTCGAACTGACTTCGCTATTGGCCTAGCAAGGCCTTAACAGCTTCACTTAAGGCGAGCGCTTAAGGCACTCAGCCGATTTTGAACCCAATGGGGTAGCTATTGTAGTAGCTTCTCTTGCTTCCGTGGTGTCAACAATATTTCTTAAAATCCACGACTAAGGCGAATAGTAAATTATAAAGTATTTGCGTTGATTGAGTTTCAAGGTTTACGGCAGCAATCTAACAAAGCCCAAATTCATAAGTTTTAAGGTGAATCGACAACTAAACTCTTCAAAGTCATAGCAAAGCAAAATATGCCCGAACAATCATTTGGCCTGCAAAATTGAAATAATTTTAATTAATGTTTATTTAAATTTATATAAGTTTTTCTTGACCATTACCCTAAAATAATTGAGAACAGAATAAATACCTATAAAAATTTGAATAACATAACATCTCATAAACTAAAATTATGAACCTATAGATTCTATATAAATATTTAAAATTCCAAATCAAATCTAGGACAGAGATAAATATTAGCGAATGTGTTAACGATAATAACGTTCACTAAAATATTTATTTCTGTCACAGATCTCCGAATAAATAATTAGTAAAATTGTAAGTAATTAATTTTATAATAAGAGCGTAGATAATTAATTTATTCCTAAGCAGACAAGCTTTTACGGAAGTGTATAAGGTTACTAGGCTATCTAATATTGTTAATTATCTACGCTCTTATTATAAAATTAATTACTTGCAATTTTACTAAATTATTGTCCACATCATCTGGGCATTGTAAAAAACGCCGCCCGTTATCGATATTTTACATGAAGTTGATAAAGTTTCGATATACCATTTTAAAATAATTTATAGCAGTCACTTTGCCGTCTTACGTTTAATTACTACAAGTTTCACTTAAGTGACACTCAAACTTTTTTTCTTCGACTCCGTACGCATGACTGCTATTTCATATGGGCTGCTGATTTATAAAAAGCTAAAGTTTTATTTTTATATGTTTTAATGAGTTTCTTGTATAATCATTACAGATGTAAAACCCTATAGCCATACTAATAAACTTCAGCGATAATTAATATTATCGCTACTGGTGTAACCACTAAACAGAACATTCATAATTTCTACGTTTACATCAAGTTCGTGTGATTTATTATCTAACTAGCTGACCCGTGCAAGTTTGGTGCAGACGGCACCAAATCGGTTATCACTGGTTTCAATTGTATTTTTAAACGCGAAAAATTTTAGTAATCCTAAAGCCCGATTGCAGCCACACCTACGGTTTCCAATTGTGAATCCAAACTATCAATGGACACACTCAAACATAAACCCAGATGGTATGTGATAAATCTTTTATAATAAGCCTACAACCCGTTCGTAGCATCATCAACCGGGTTCAATTAAAATAAAAACTAACCTACATATATTAGCGATAATGTAAAAAAAGCTTTAGAGGTCTATGTACTCCCAGTTTATAACGAAGTTCCTTTTCCTTTTTTGTAGACGTATACTATACAGTCAGTATAGTTTACATTATAAAATATCAAGGTGATAGAGTTAAATTGTAAATTAAACAATAAAATATATTCATAAAATAAATAATGATAGATGAAACACTGAATGATATCATAACTATTTTCAACTTGTATTAACACTTTTTCACACTCCATTGTATTGAAGAAAAATATAAATATTAAAAAGATATGAGCACGACGCGTCAACTGTCACTTGCCTGCAACTATTCGTCTAAGAGCTAGCAACGGTTTCGACAACGAATTTCAATAAGCCAGTTTTTTATATATCTC
>MU160393.1:49339-66865 GCA_015888305.1 Antheraea pernyi | reverse complement strand
TATATATATTATTACCTCTTTATGTACCGTATTATTTTTTGTACATTACTTACTCTCCCTATATATATTATATTTTATAATTTTAATTCATATTTTAATTAGTTTTTTACGCACCGTGACTTGCATTGGGTTTCAGCTGAAAATCAGCGCTTAGTGTTTCTCATAACGCTAGCATATGCTGAGCTGGACACCATTTCATAATGCACAGATATGCATATTTTTGTCCATTCTTGTATACTTGTATTTTATGTTGTGCTTTATGAATAAAAATATTTCTTTCTTTCTTTCTTTCTTCTTTCTAAATAATAATAAACTAACGCGTGCAGAATCACGAGCGCTGCTAGTAAAACACATATTTCATACCTTTCGAAACGTGTTTGACTTGTTACTTCTGTTTTTAAAACTCTTTGATTTTTATCATTTACGCTCCCCTTAGAGTTAAAACCATACCAATATAGGTAACAGCTCTACCACCTGCTCGGAAATATTTCTTAGCGTGACCACTTTTTTCGTTTCCATATGCACCTTGCACGTTAAAATGATTGTCAACAGAAAAAACTTGCCTATATTCAAAAATTATGTACTACGTTCACTTTAAACGTGCAGCGTTATATCTTACTTGTAATCGTTATTTTTGAAAAAGAGATTTTTTTTACAATTATATCCAGTACATAATTAAAAGAGAAAACTAAAGGGAATATGTGAAATAATTTTACATAATATTAGCAAACCCGGCGGACGTTGCCCTGATCTGATAATAAAATATCCCAGGATATGTGAATAGTTTGTAAAGTATATTTTAGTGATTAGGATTTCTTTTTGGATTTTTTGACATTTTTTTTTGTGTTGATAAGGCTGTTAACTGTAACTGTTGTAACTTATTAAAAAAGTTTTGTTCAATGTAACACATCTACACAGCTCAACACAAAAAAAAATGTCAAAAAATCCAAAAAGAAATCCTAATCACTAAAATATACTTTACAAACTATTCACATATCACACCAAATATTCATTAAAAATTTCAATAAAATTTGGTCTAGCCGTTTCGGAGGAGTTTGAACGAAAACACCGTGAAACATGATTATTATATATTAGAATAAAAATATGAATGTGCATGAAATGCTTAATGCAACTAAAGTATTTAAGTTGATAATTATTAATACTGTATCCATCTAAAAAGCTTTTAAATTGTACGTCACCTTTTTTAGAAAATATAATGAGTATAGTGGGCTACCCTTAAAAAATGCCTTCACATACTTAGATCAATACTGTACATTAAATATCTTTATGAAAATTATAATCGGGATGGGCTCTGTTATCGATATAGGAGCCAAAAATATCTTATTTAGATGTCCGTCTTTCTGTCTATTTCTGTGTCCGCATATCACTTTGAAAGTACTGAACCAATTTTGAAATTTTGAACCACTGAACGAAAAATGACACAGTGATAACTAATATTATAAAGTAACATATAGAGTAATTTTGTCTCATAAAACGGAAGGAGTAATCCAGTGTAAATGACAAAAGTAAAAAAATTGTGGTATATGAAATTCTTGATGCATTTTAATGACATTTTCTTTGTGTTATTGCACACAAATTAGCCAAAAATGCAAGCTAATGCACATCTTTGACATACAACTTCTCATATTCATATTTCTGACATATGCCAGGTGACTGTTGTAAGGTGGGGTCAATAGTGGGGTAATTCATGGTCACATTTAACATATAAAATAATAATATTAAAACTAATATTAATACAAATCAAAGAGAACTTTAGATAAGGTATATTTTTAAAGTATGGGAACGATACTTTAAACGTAGAAAAATCACACCTAGGTTCAATGAACAGAATTAAATGGGATCTTTTCAAGGTAAATTATTACGTAACTAAGGTGTATTATCTCTCAGTGCTAAAGATTACTTATTATTTTGGCAAATATTTATATTAATCACAATTAATGTAATTAAAATTAGCAACAATGCAATAATATGACGTGCGCCGTTTAAATGGTTTGAAACAAAGGAATAAAATTTGTAGCAAAAATATTAGCTAATAAAGTATTAGCTAAATAAAAATGAAGATTTCATGGAGATAAAGTTTGTACGGCATGTTAATTGATAAAGTTGGTCAGAAGATAATGCGAAATAAAAACTACATGTTGGTAAAATTATTGCATTGTCGCTGCCGCTGGGCTTATGAGAATAGTAAGTGTGGCACGGTCGTGAGTGGCACAGAAGCTATCCAGAGGGCACTGGGAAGACATTATGTGTTTAAAATATAAATATTAAAAAGATATGAGCACGACGCGTCAACTGTCACTTGCCTGCAACTATTCGTCTAAGAGCTAGCAACAGTTTTGACAACAAATTTCAATAAGCCGGTTTTTTATATATCTTTATGTTCTTCCGAACAGCGTTCGGCTACCGGGCTGCCGGAAAACGTTGCGCTTATTAGTGCATATCGCGCCGTTATAGGCAAAAATATTGATTTTTATATAATTTTTGAATGTTTTATTTTTCACTTTGAAACGCTACTAAAACATGAAATTATTATTACCAGACATTTTTGTTATTAACAGTAATGTTCCCGATGCTATATTTTGTAAATAAAATAAGTATGTTCAATCCATGTTAAGATAGCTGTAATTTTAATATTATTTTATTTAGACACTAGGTGTACCCGCAGCTCCGCACACGTTTTTAAAATTGTATTAAAGAAATATAAAATTTTGAGACCATGTACAATTATAGAAATGCTCTTCAAAAACAATTGTGAGTACGACACGCACGCAACTTGCAGTAACATGTAACGTATACATTAGATATATAAATACTAATAGTATGTCAAATGAGGTTTATCATCAGCAACATATTTAGAACCTTAACCCACCATATATCTACCTCAGTGCTCACTTACACTATGTAAGGAACTAATAACAACATGATTTAAAAATAGATAATGAGATAATATGTCCACATAGGCAATAAATGATATGTTTATGGTCTAATATCATATTAGAAAGACACCTTCTATCTTTAAAATTGCTATTAATAATTATACTGTTGAATTGTAAACAATGAATAAGCTGTTTTAAAATCTTGCATAAATATAAATCAAGATATAAAACTTTATATCTGTCTAAGCAGTTTTTGATATTTGCGAATTTAAATAATGCTCATTGAACTTGATTACAATATTCTTATACATTACTAGCCGACCCGTACCCATTTCGTTGGGCGGTAATAGGCATTATCAAGCTACAGCTTTTCTCTAGAACTCAATCATAATATGATAATCATCATAATATGATTGAGTTCTAGATCTCATAATTAAGAAACGTTTTCGTTCGACCATTTTTTCTCCGACTCCCCAGATATTACCCCCTACAACCTCACAAACTTTACCTCTTTATAATATTAGTATATATTATAGATAATATAATTAGTTAATAGCTTCTGCCCGCGACTTCGTACGCGTAGAATAGTTATTTTGGGCTAAGACGCAGCTGAAGCTCCCAAAAGGAAAAAAGCACCAATTTTAAAACATTTTTCATCTGTGCTCCGCTCCTATTGGCCTTAGCGTGATGATATTCAAATCGGACCAGTAGTTCCTGAGATTACCCCTTGCAACGTCACAAACTTTACCTCTTTATAATATTAGTATAGATTATGGTTACTAAGTTATGTCGACGAAAGCGCGGTAAATAATACAAAATAGCCGCCAAAATGACCAAAAATACAATATAATTCAAATTACATATATAGATAAAGTTATATGTATTTCAGTTATATTTATTCTTAGAGCTGAATACATCGCACGTTGTATAATCGTTTTGTAGTTACCACGAGCTGGCACATAAGGTAACCGTAGTAATAAAGATGTTATAAAAAATGTGACATAAAACATGGAATAAAAGAATTAGCTTCTGAATCATATTCGAGTATTTTTATTTGAATTACAAAAAGTATCGCCGATAGAATGGTTGTGAATCGTACACACGTCTTACGCACCTGTTTTCAGTAAACAACATATTTTTGCTAAATTTCATGTGAACGAAGTCGCGGGTAACAGCTAGTCTAAAGTAGAATAACCTAAATTGCTTTTTATAAGGTCAGCTATCTTACAGTGACAGTCTCGTGAAGATCGGTCAAACCGTTTTGGAGATAGCATTGCGGGCAAAGCCACGGTTAACAACAAGTATAAATAAAAATAAACTAAATTACTTTTTATAGTGTCCGCTATCTGTTAGTGCAAGTCTTGTGAAAATAGGTCCAACCGTTTTGGAGATAACATTACGGACGAAGCCACGTTTAACAGCTAGTCTAAATAAAAATATATATATTTTTTTTTATAGTGTCCGCTATCTGTTAGGGCAAGTCTCGTGAAAATCGGTCCAATCGTTTTGGAGTTAGCATTACGGGCGAAGCCACGTTTAACAGCTAGTCTAATTTAGAATAGACTAAGTAACCTGCTGTAATTTTAGCTATCTGTCAGTGAAACTCCCGTCGAAATCGGTTCTGTGGTTTTGAAGATTACCCGGAACAAACAGACAGACAGACTGACAAAAATTTTCGTTTGCATTTTTGTTATCAGCTGCGTGTATACTTTCATACCCACTCAGTAAAAAAATGTTAATTTGATATTACATACAGATACTTCATTTTTATTATATGTACAGAAGAAGATAAAAGAGAGTAAATTAAAAATAATATGTATAGAATAACTTAGCTACAGCTATAGTTTAGCGCAACATTGGCTGTATGATAAAGATAGCGATAATTGTTGAAGCACCTGTTATAGACGCATGTATTCAAGATGGCGTCAGTCCCAAATCATATGTCTACGTTTATCGTTGTTTTTTTATTGTTTACGGTGAAATTTCAATATCATAATAATAAAATAAAATATGTTCTTTGCAATGTAAAAAATAAAATGGTTTGAAATGAATTATTTTATTTATAAAGAATATCATCGGGCATATTATTGTAAATAACAAAATTGTCTGGCAGTGATAAATTCACGTTTTAATAGTGTTTAAAAGTTACTGAAAAAAAAATGTTACTAAAATTCTTTATAAATCAAAATTTTAACCTGTAAAGGTGTGATACGCATTACAAAAAACACAATGTAAAACGGCTATCAGGTAACCTAAATCCTGTTTGGAAGGGCATAATATATCTTCATATTAAAAACCAGCTTTTCTAAAATTCTCGTTCTTCCAACGTTGCTGGCTCTTGTACTAAGGTATCGCAAAAAATCTAGTTACGTTAACTACAAATTTTTGTCTTTCGTTATCCTGGAGAAGCCCTTTCGTTTTATGGGACAAAAAGTATCCTAGATGTAATCTTATAATATTAGTTATCACTGTGTCAAGTTTCGTCAAAATTGGTTCAGTACTTTCAGAGTGATACGTGTTCATAGGGACAGACAGACAGACAAAAATCGTAAAAGTATTATTTTTGGCTTCTATATCGATAACAAAGTCCTCCCCGATCAAATTTTTCAAAAAATATTTAATGTACAGGGATTTGGCTTTGTTACAGTTTTATTATAGTATAGAAGATTTGTTTCAATAAGGCCAACATTGTTATAACTATGCAGCATGCTTTTTTTTTGTAATAGCAAAAATCATTTATTCACTTGTGATTGATTATCTCATCTCGATCCATATCAATCAATACTATCACCAATTACCAGCCTGCTTCATTTTTCGGTACCTCGGTTCGTTGATCCAAAACAATAGTGGCATAGACAACGACGCGACGTGGGGAATATGATAAATGCAGGATGAATGAAATGGTGAAAGGTTTCTGGTCCTCTGGGGTAGCATGGGACCTATCAATGTCCTTGAAACCGTACCATACCATCCATATAGATTGTGTGTAAAATGATTGTGACCCGACTTAGGTAGAATAACGGTAAGAAATTTTGTTCTTCCACTTCAACTAGGAAATACCATGTTACTTATTACTGCCATTAGTTAGTTAGTAAGTGCCTGCTTGTTAGTGGGTAATTACAATGTGTCTTGTGAAGACTAATGTCCCAACAAGATGGTAACCCCAATGTTAAAATTGTCCAGGGAGTTTTGTCACATCGATTCATGGTCCGTGGTATTATTTTCTTTTAATTTCACTTATAAACAGTAGTCTAACTGTAATAAATAAGGCGTGTCAATATCAAATTATATGGTTAAATAACCCAAAAGTAAGAATTAAAAAGGTAACACTACATGACACACTAAGATTCCGGCAAAAACTTCTTTGTTTTCTATTTTATTTTAAAGCTTTAATGTTATACTGATTTTCGATAATAAGTTATATAAACTCGTTCGCGTGGATAATAGTTACTTTGATCTAACGCTAACACGCAACGGAAGCTCTCAAGAGGAAAAAAAAAACGATTTTGAAACATTCTTCATTGGTGCTACACAACTATTGGTATTAGCGTGATGATATATAGCCTATAACCTTCCTCGATAAATGAGCTTTATAACACTGACAGAATTTTTCAAATCGGACCAGTAGTTCCCTGATATAGTTTTCACGAACTCTACAGAAATTTGATTATTAAAGCAGGAAATCCAACTTAAATTGTTGATATTATTCCACTCTGCTATTTTAGCTTAAAATTGATTGGCTTTTACTTCGTTTACATACAAAAACTGATTTTATCTGTGATCTGTACCCAACGTGTTATTCTTGTAGTCAGAACGTGGCGCTTGCGATATTCACGAATGAAATAAACTTATTTTATCATATAGCAGGACATAACAACATTGTATCAAGAACTAGCTTTTGTCTACGATTTTACTCGCGTTGACATCTATTTGACTTATCCCTAGCAGTACTTTGGGATGAAAATTACCATATGTTCTTTTTATACCCTTGACAACGTGAATACAAAATGTCATGCTTTGAGTAGCTACGACATGAAAATTTAACAAACAAAACCATGTCAAACCAAACCGGCGCGGCCCAAGTGAACCCGCGTTCGGCGGGGCGTGCTGCGACCAAGAGCGCCGCTCGCGCGCCACTCTAGACACCTACGTGTTAATGGATATGTTTGAAACGTAGGCTGTACGTCCCGCCACGCTCGGCGCTCGCTTTAGGCGTCCATGAATTTAGAGACTTTACCTATCACTAAAACATTCTAACTTGTGAGATCTCAATGCTAAATTCGAAATTTTTAAACGTATTGTTTCTTCTTGTTGAGATCTAACGAATACCAATATGTCATCAGAATTTACACTTATCACGATATTTTTTAAGATATACAAAGGTTAATAAAAAACATGCATCTCTTTAAGCAGCTTTTTTATTTTATTTGAAATTAATTATATAATCCCTAAATCATTACAAACCACCTCGCAGACGCAATACCAGATGCAATGTGGATTCCTTTTGAATGTTGTAGTCGAATACCAGATGCAATGTGGATTCCTTTTGAATGTTGTAGTCGGAAAGAGTACGGCCGTCTTCTAGCTGCTTGCCGGCGAAAATAAGACGTTGCTGATCTGGCGGAATACCCTCTTTGTCTTGAATTTTAGCTTTGACATTTTCAATTGTGTCTGAGGCCTCAACTTCCAGTGTGATAGTCTTGCCAGTTAAAGTTTTGACGAAGATTTGCATACCACCTCGCAGACGTAATACCAGATGCAATGTGGATTCCTTTTGAATGTTGTAGTCGGAAAGAGTACGGCCGTCTTCTAGCTGCTTGCCGGCGAAAATAAGACGTTGCTGATCTGGCGGAATACCCTCTTTGTCTTGAATTTTAGCTTTGACATTTTCAATGGTATCAGAAGGTTCTACTTCCAAGGTAATAGTTTTACCGGTCAATGTCTTCACAAAAATTTGCATTTTGTCCTGTAAAACAGAGAGAATACCCTTTAAGAATTATGTTAGATAAATTTAGGTGAATTGAAAGTTTGTGAAAATAAATAACACCCAAAAAAGAAACAAGAAATTAAACGCTTCATAGTTATAAACTTTTATATGTAACGACAATCTTCTCGAATGCTTAAGTCTTTATATAGGCGAGGTCATATAGATATGTATTACTAAAACAATAATAAATAATACCAACTAAATTCCTAAGCAAGGTATTTAAGACACATTTATTGATAATGAGACTAACCTATAGACTTCTCCAGTATTCTATCGTCACAAGTAGACAAGCTACTATGACTCATGTAATAAATCTACAGTAGGTACTCAACAGATTCGAAATTAAGAAAAATATATAAGACGTAAGATTACATTTGTTGGAAAAAGTTCAAAAAACTTTCCAGATAAAAACGTGATAATGAGAAAAAATAATTGCGCAGTTACGATAACAAAGACCACGTTCGACGAACAATGACTCATCACAAGTGTGATGCAAATATTATTATTATTGCAATGTCGTCTACATTTGAAATATTTGAAATGAATGTAAAAGTTTTTTAAGATTTATCCATGTTATTCCCATACAATTCACAAGCTAGAAGGTACCTATTGCGTGTAAATTAGCAATTATTATACACAACTACAAAATGTAAGTACACAATATTTTACACCAAGTTAAAACGATATGAATCTTATCTTTATTAAAACTAGAATCATTTTTATTGAGATATAATATCTAACACTATATAATAAGAAGTGATTTTTCCCTTTTAGGGCAACGGTAATATTGCAACAAAAAATTCTGAATATAGAAAAGAAAATGGCGTCCCAAAACTACGCACAAGTAAAATTTACTTTCATAGAGGCCTTTCAAAGTATAGTTAATAATACACTTTAGATACAAAATATACACTTACCAATTAAATATCACTAGAATTTTGTAGAATCTATCACTAATTTCAATAAATGCACAAATTTCTAATAAATGTCACTCGTCAAGCAATTCTTATTTCAACTCGTTGCTTTTCTGTCTTGAAATGTGTCAGCCACACGAGGCGCGAACCTTTTTATACATTTATGTTTCGTGTAGAATCAATACTGTGGAATGGCGTCGAAATTAAACGAACATATCCGAACAGATTTTTCATTCCTCTTTAATGTATAAATAAAGAAAGAGACACTGAATACTGATATAACGATTCTAGAATATTTGCGTATATTCTTTGTGACGTATATAACAAATACAATGACCTACCTAATTCTGCAAAATCATACCGATTGAACAAAACAAGATTCGTTGATTTGACTTTTTAAGTCTTAATTTTACTTTTACAGTAGTTTTTTGGAAGTTCCTAATCCAGTCTCAAACATAAGTTGCCTGGTTACCGGTGTGACTTCATTTTGGTTACGATTATTAATTTAAAAATATTATGAATGCTTAAGATATTAGATTTTTTTAAACGTGGGTTATTAATATCTAGTGCCCGGTATTTTTTGTCACATTTATACCTACACGTAATTCATATATTACTAAATATGGTCTTTTCCTTGTTATAAAAGTGTTTGCAGAGGTCTAGGAAGATTCCTATGCAGATGCATAAAAATGACAAATAGTTTCTTGGATGGTTGGACGTACAGAGTACCGTATATAAGTTATACCCAAAGTTTCTACTGGGCTGATGGTTCCTATGTACAACGTAGGTAAATACGGTTAGCATGCGGCGTTCGTGTTCTAGGAATTAGACTACGTAAACACAATACACAGTTCGAAATAACATGGACTATGAAACATATTTTTAGTAGCTACGTATGAATACAGAATTACGGCGTAGTTAGAAATTTCCTAGTAGCTATAAAATGTATACAAATATAATATCAAGATTTTTAGAATCATGTGTTTTTTGTGTTTGCCCGATTTTAGGCTTTAAAAAAATATTAAAGGTAAAAACATAATATATCTCAAAACTTAATAAGGTGCAATCTGTACTAATATTATAAAGCTGACGAGTTTGTTTGCTTGAACGCGCTAATCTCAGGAACTACTGGTCCAAACTCCAATTTGAAAAATTATTTCAGTGTTAGATAGCTAATTTATCGAAGAAGGCTATATATTATTATCACGTTAAGACCAATAGGAGCGGAGCACCAATGAACAATGTTTCGAAATCGTTTTTTTTTTCTTTTTGAGAGCTTCTGCTGCTTGAACGGTAACTATTCCACACGGACGAAGTTGCGGGCAGAAGCTAGTTATTAATATTTCTGAATGTAACCTTTGTTATGCATTATATCTATGTGTAAGTAATAGGAAATCAATATAAGCACATATATAGAATTAGGAAGCCTTATAAAGTGTAAGATAGACAATACTTACGACTTAATATACAACGTTGTAGCCTAGTACAGTGGGACTAAATATTCAATACTTATGCGTTAGTCGTCAATGTGATTTTTTATTGTTTTCTATAAATACTTATAAAAAGTAATGTGTGTAGGACCTCCTTTTTTATTGTCTTCTCTTATCACTATAGTATATACCTATCGTAATTGGTTTATATAAGAAAATCAATAAAAAAAATAGAAAAAGATATAGTATAACCGAGGTAGGTTTCTTGCCACTTTTGACTATACTTAATAACATACATTTAGTAGCACTACAGTAACTGTTTTAAGATAGAAGGCGTAAGATTGCACATTTTGTCTGCAGTCTGAATAAAATCCATAACGAAATAACAATTTATTGAAAAGTACCTATTTTTACTATACTATCACAAAGCTGTTGCGATAAGAGTGATTTTGTTATCTTAGTACGTTTTTATTGTGAAATAGAATAAACACCATACACAATGTTTACCTACTCTGAATAACAACAACCACAAAGAGACATTTAGCAACGTCCGCGACTTTGATCTCGTTAAAATGCATTTGCTGTTTCATGGGAATTAAATATATTATTTTAAATGGATTCATTGTGACCTTTTATTTTTTGGCATTGCTATTTGACCCCTTATAAACCTTTTTAGGTACTCCTGTCTAATTTTATTATCATTATCTAGTTCTTATGCAAAATCACAATGATATACCTAAATAATGCTCCGAAAAGTTCCGTATCTGAGAGTAGAAATTTCGTAAAATTGGTTCAGCAGTTACGGAATGACTGAAAATCTGAGACACAACAGATACTTCAATTTTATGTCCATATATAAATTAGTGTTTGGTTGATTAAACATATTAAAATAGTAATCTTCTAATAATATATTTGTCATATGCAATTGAACTAGAAATGTTATTAAAAAATGTATGGTAATATAATGATGGGTTAGTAGAATTACTGAAATAGGTTTTGTAGCTTTCTGTTTATTCTTAAAAGAAGCAATTACGGTGAACTATATTTATTATTTCAAATTGTTGTGAAATACTCCTAATGAATTCTCCTACTAATCGTAATAAAATTTAACTTTATGCAACATGTCTATATGCAAATGTATAGTAAACAGTTTACACACGGTTTTTGACTTAAAATTTCTATGAAAGTACCTTTTGTTCACATTTAAGATCTAAAGGTTAATTATGGAGTGGATAAATATGTGAACAATAGTGACGTCTAGATATGACGTCATCTGTGCATCCACCAAAAACAAATATAACATCGATATTTGTAATATGTATCATGAAAATATAAATCAGATTTTCTTCTCGTTAACTGGGTTATTTTTCCTAACCGGTAGTAGATTTGACGTTCATAAACTCCGTCTCGGGGCCTAAATTGATTAAAGTGTTTTTGATACCTCATTATAAATGTTAAAAAGCATATTACCCCTGTAACCTTAATAAGCCTGTGTGTAGTGTTAACATTACAGCCAAGCAATTTGGACTGTAAATAAATAAAGAATTGAACATTATGCCATGTAATTATAATGCAACTGCAATACAATGATTTAAATACTGCTTATAGAGATTAATTTTGATGAGTCATATAAGATGAGCGTATTTCGAGTTATCTGTATTGAGTAGCTAGCTGTTACCTTTAATTGCGGTACAAACATCTCAGAATACTCAGAAAAGATAACAATGGTTGACCATCAATAGACCTGGGATCTATAGTAATAAATGTAAATATATAGTAAGATTGTGAAATATTTGGTGAATGACTAGAAAAATTGTATTTGTAATTAAAAAATTAATGGATAAGTATAGATATTATAAAAAACTTTATAAGAACACATAATGCTTTATTAAACTATTTCTATACTAAAAATCGATTAACTAAGTATTAACAATCACTTTGTATTCTTCTGTTCTATATTATCTTCCCATGGCCTTGGTCCTCTTTTATTTTCCCAATTGTCTATATCAATTTTCTGTATTTCTTCATAGGTACTTTCTAAAGTTACATTTTTTTCCCGATGCAGGCCCATTTTCTCTGCTTCTTCCTTGCTTACCCCTTTGACTTTCGAAAATTGATATCTATTGAAATAAAATTTTAGTTTATTAAAATAAATAGATTCTAAAATTATTGTGATAGATTTATATCTTAAATTTAGGAGTGTAAATGTTTAGTTTAAAGAATGTTTATAGGTGATATTTTTGACACTAGAATGATTAAATTATGCTCATGTTATGAAATATAAAACTTATTGCTTTATTGAGTGACATGAAGTAACAGTGCTTGCATTGTTGCCTTTCGTTCTGTCAATGAGAGCGCCCGAGGCCCACTTCCCTTCCCCTCACCTCTACCCCCTCACTCCTTTTCCTCCAAACACAGGCTGGCAATGCACTTTCGACTCTCCTGGTGTTGTTAGTGTCTATGGAGGGTGGTGATAACTTAACATCAGGTGACCCACAAGTTTGTTTGCCAGTTATGACATAAAAATAGTACCTGTCTACTTTTTTCAACAATTGACATTTTCACTATTGTTATCTAATTAAAAATTCTGTCCAATAAAAATCAGGTGTTTCGAGAACTGAATGTAATTGATCTATTATATAATGTAGATTTTTATTATAATGAATAAACTTACACAGCTAAAATAAAGTATACAAGTTTTTCTTAAAATTTATAGGAGATATATTAGAAACATAATGTAATTTTTCATAATCCAGTCTAGCAGAGTAAAGCATCAGAGATAACAGAGTGTAGAAGAATAAGAAAATAATTAATAATAAGTTGAATATAGACTATTTCTTTGAATGGACCGAATTATCAATTTGCATCTGATAATTTCCAATTATGATAAAATGTATTAGCACCACGCTAATTGATGTTTTGTTTTATATATGTTAGGAATGTTTAGGTTACAAACTGTGCTTATACAATTCACTAACCGAATTTGTGTCCATTCTCGAAGTCCAAACGAACCTCCCACTACAAATAATACAAAAGGCAAACCGTATCTAAATGATTTACGTTTACTTAGCTGATTCAACAGATTTCTTAAAGTGTCTATGCGGGTTGTAAATCTCTCAGCCATTATTATAAAATATAAATATGTGATTTACATGCACGATAACTATATATCCAGTCAAATGAAAAAATTACATGTCTAATACATATTTACAACAATCTTATAATCAAATATACTAATTACTATATTCTATAGGCTGTGACATGTGGTGGTGACATATAGTGTCTTATCTATGGTGGTGACCACAGAGTAAGTTATATTAGGACTGTTGATAAAATATCAGTTTTTTTGGCGAGATTTTGGTCTGTCATGTAATGGATTTTATATTTTATTCATAATCTTGTGTTACTTGACCATATATTGTGTAAAATTAGTGGTGTTTTATGTAATATAGTTCGTTTATTATGCATAAGTGAAGTGAATGGAAAATAATACCACGGACCATGAATTCTTAAATGTCACAAAAACTCTCTGGAGGGTTCTAACAAGAGAGGCACCATCTTGTTAGAATATTGAATTAACTACTTGACAATGGAAATTCACAAGCACTCTGGGTGAGAGAAACGAAATAATCCCGACAAAGAAGATGGTACGCTACTATTAACAAAGGAGATTAAGATAAAAAAGATGAATAAAAGAATATGTACGAAATATTATATAGAAGATTTGGCGCGTATGCCTTTATATTAACTTGGACACGGAAGATAATTGGTTAAAGGATACATAAGAACTACCTATATTGACAACTTCAGAATTGACAGTGTGCATTAATTCCTTCGCCTTGCCTATTGGACGAATATTATTACTACTACTGATAAAATTTCTATATTTTTATATATATCGCTTGTTCGTTATTAATTTGTGGATATCAGTGGTCGATATTTTTATTATATACATTATCATCTTCTTCAACTTAGGTTGAGTCGATATAATATGTTTTCCTTTTCCACTCTTCTCAGTCAGATGTCATCTCAGAATTCACACCTTTTATACACATGCCATTTTCCACACATCATATCCATACCTTTTTCGGTCTTCTCTACTTTTATATATGTCCACCTTCATACTTAAAATTATTCTAGTTATATGTCTCTCACCTCTCTTTATGACATGCCCGTATCATGCTAACCTATTACTCCGCAACTTCTCTGTCACTGGTGATTAAACCGTTTTCTTCCATAACCCAGCACTCAGATGCATGCAGTATGACTGGTGTTAGACTTGTTTTATACACCTGCCCCTTGAGTTTCAAGGGCATATTTCGTGGATCGCAAGATACCCCAAATGTCTTTCACCGTTTCGTGCTTCCTGCATTTATCCTATTCCTCATGTCATTGTCTACGCTGCTATCGTTTTGGATCAATTAACCGAGATACCGGAAGTTAAAAAGGGCTGGTAATAGTAATCTTAGTAGTGAAACAGCTGTATATATCAAGTATTCAATTCTTCTGAAAAATATCGCTTAACCTTAAAGAGGATCCCAAGTTTCTTCGCAGCTGTTCTTGGTTTTTGTTCAATTGAACGTCCGAAGTTGAGATCTGATGTTAGCTCGATCCCAAGAAGCTCGAGGTTGTCCGTAATTTGTAGAGAAGTAGGGAAACCCTTTGGAAAGTAGTCAAGTTGAACGGACTCCGTTTTGTAGAGAAAAGACATCGATATGATTCAATAACGTTTGTTTAAGTGGCTCTCAGAACAGTTATGTAACATTTTAAAACATTTCAACTAAATCGTAAAATTTAAACTAAAAAATCGTAACAACAATGCGACCAGGTGGAATTTGAAAGGAATAGTTGATAACTTTCCTATAGTACAAATTTACAATTTTAGAAAGTAGGTAAATTATGAAATATATTCGTATTTCTCATGAGGTGGTTATTTACAAATTTTTAAATATATATTTTAACAAATTAAAATTTAAACCTTACATGCATGTCAACGTTATCTAGAGACCATAAAGATTCTTTAATTACTGCAGAGGATTCGAAAAAAGGATGTGATCACTTTGACCATCAAAGTTTTATAATAAATATTAAAACTTGGAATAATTTAGAAAGTATTGCTTAATAATGCCGAATTTTTAAAAAAGTTGGTCGTTAAATCGATTCTCGTTTTATAGAGTTTAAACTGTGTAAATACAGATTCTCTCTTTGATATATCTACGCGGAAGTTATGTAGCTGTTAAGATTCCACCACTCTAATATTTTAAACACAGTTGTTAGTCATGCCTAAATATGTTTAACTTCAGTATTTACATTTATTTTTGTTGGCACTATTTTTGTTTTTTCTCTAAATTTGCGGAATATAACCTAGAAATTTGAGGAATTTAGAAAAATAACATTGGCAATACTACTCCTTCTTTTTTATTGATTTGTGCCACAGAGTAAAATACATTGTATATAGGAGATATTTGTAGAGCACGTTTATAAGTTATAAACACTGAGTACTTTATATAAAGTTATTGACCTTACTCAAATATTTTTTTGAAAACTGGAAAAGTTATAGAATGTTGAATTAAAAATGGTTAAAAAAAGAAACAAAGATTAGGGATATTACGATACCAGAGAAGATATTTTTGTGGCAATAATTTGTTTGTGCTCTCTTTATTATTTACATATATTGATGGGTTTACTAACATGAAAAGAGCAATGTCAACATCAAGTAATCCGAGCAACGTTTACTATGAAGATCCTCCACCGGCATCTCAAAATGAAGAGTTCTTTTGCACACAGCCAATAGTACCAAGAAAAATTAAACCACAGAATATAGTTATAAGGCTCATGGAAAGAGAAATTCATGGATCTCGTAATCCTGGAACTCATTTTCACGTCGTAAGGGAGTTTTATCAGAATGTATTTCCAAATCTCACCATAGTAAATGTTGAAAAGCCCCCTTGTTTTCTGAGGAAATTTAGCACAGATGGAAAACATTTTATTGCCTTTTCTGCTGACCAGACTTCACTTGAGGTATTCATAAGAGTTTTATTTGTAAATACAGATTGGTTGTATATTTTGTTAATAATAAGTTATTTATAAAGCAAATAAATCCAGATATTGATTGATAATCAGTTATTGTATAGAACTTCATTGAAAATATGTTTGTTTTTATCTGTACTAATATTATAAAGAGGTAAAGTTTGTGAGTTTGTAATATTGTAGGGGGTAATATTTGAAGCTACTAAACCAATTTCGAAAATTCTGTTACAAATAGAAAGCGACGTTTTTATGAGTGTCATATGCTATATATTAACCCAAAAAATGAAAATACTTTTTTGTGGTAGTCAGATTTGCAAAGTAAGTCTGAGAAAAAATGGTAGAATGAGGTCATTTCTAACGAACACTGCCTTAATAATGAGTAATAAATGATTGTGTTCTAGAGAAATGTTGTAGAGCTGGAGCCTACAAAAAAGTCAACAACAGCATATTTCTAACTTTTATATTTAAGTCACAAAAAGTAGGTTTTTATAAATGTTTATGGCCCCACAAAGTGGGCACGGGTCAGCTAGTAGTAGATAAATTAGAAAATCAAGATTTGGTTGAAGTGACTATAGTGGTAATTGTAAAAAATAATAAGAGGCAGAGCAAGTAAATAAAAATAAATTACAGTAAAATTAGAAGCAGTGACAAGGGTTAATAAATGTAACTGTAAAATAAGGAATTTTTGACTGGATCTTAGTCTGTCTGAAGTTTGCTACGTTATGTATTATAGCTTGTTGTATGTTTTTTTTTTCTCGAACTGACTACGCTATTGACCTGGCAGGGTCTTCACAGCTTCACCGGACTACTAAGGTTGGCGCTTAAAGCACTCAACCGATTTGGTTTTTAGGTAACATACACAAGGGTGCACGCGCACCTCGGCTTGGGCTGTTACCTGGAAAAAGTCGCGTCTGACCTAGCTAACTATTCTAAGCTATTCATACATATATACATTTGTGAACCATACAATCGAAATTGCATGATTCACAAATGAATACATGTATATCGGAATTTGCGTAATTTGATACAGTTCTTACTATCGTTTAAAGAAAAGTCGACGTAGGTTAATGAAGTCTGAAGAACGACGATGAAGTCTTATACAATTTTATATTATCACTAACTGAGCCCGCGACTCCGTCCGCGTGAAACCTAATGTAAAAAAACGGTGACTAATAAAATAATTTGTCTACTTCTACTACAATTATACTTATCCACTTTTCTCTCGCACTTAAGTCGCGAGTTATTAAAATTACAATAACTTTTGATAG
>MU160393.1:9899-48839 GCA_015888305.1 Antheraea pernyi | reverse complement strand
GGACACTCCGCACGAAACTGTCTCCTGAAGTCCAGGTGCGTTAAGTGCCTCGGCGACCACTCCACCAAGGAGTGTTCTCGCTCGAAAGACTCCCCCGATCCCCCGAGCTGTGTTCTGTGCCGCGGCGTGGGTCATACCGCGAATTATCGCGGATGTCCCCGCGCCCCACGCACAAAGCGCCCTGGTTATTTCACGCACTCTCTCGAAGAGGAGCGTAAACTACGGGTAGTCATCCGTAGGGTTCCTTCAGAACTTTCGACCTGCGACATTTCCGACGACCTCAAAGTGCAGAAGAATCCTGTTCGCGAAGTTCATCGCATGCGTTCTCTGCGCACCAGGGCCCCATACGACATGGTTCTCGTCGTTCTAGATCGCACCCATCAAGGGAAAGCGATATTCAATCTCACGACCCTCTGCGGCCTCTCCGGCGTTATCGTCGAGCCGCCGCGCAAAACGTCTGTGCCCTCGCAGTGTCACAACTGCCAGGTGTACGGACACTCCGCACAAAACTGTCCGAGAGAGTGCGTGAAATAACCCCACTGGTTGTCCCGAAGGAAACGAGTGAGGTTACGATGGGTGGTGGAAGTAGCTACCTTCACCTGAACACCTACAGCGGTATTCACAGCGGAGGTGTAAGGGATGCTTGCCATTTCTAGCAAGCTAGAGATCTCCTTGTTGTATGTGTAGCATATATTAACAGAGAATATGAATTCTGAGATGTCATAAAAAGTCCCTAAACAATTCTACCAACTGAAGTAATCATAAGACACTTGATATTAATTACCCATTTTATAATATACGTTATTAAAAGCTAAGAATCAGAATTATTATTATTATTACATTCATCCTACATTCTATTCTGTTAAAAAAAAAATCTGTGTTATAGATTTACGAGTACAGAGGTGCAGCTGCTGCGGGAGACTTAGTGGCTGGCTATCCATCAGACTTATTAAACGCTGATGCTGATGTTCACCACAGGATTAGGACACATATATTCTACAGGTTTTTTAAGGTAATATACATATTTCTTTCTTAGGTTTAACAAAGATTATAATTTAAAAGTTCATAATAATAACATGGTACAGTGATAACAAAATTGATAGTTGAGGCCATCTCTATTAAAAAAATACCAAAATAAAAACTGTATAAAATTATTAGTAGCGAAAGAAAAAATATCATTGTGATTTCCATTATTAATTTTTTACTCTAATTTAGTAACATAATGGAATCCTAAGTAAACTAAACTGTTTATCATTTTGGTTCTATAAAATCACAGGAAGCAAAGTAGTGTGGGGGCAAATATATGGCAATATTATTAATTTTATGGACTTTCATTCATTCATATCAATTTATCCAAATGGGTCGGCTCGCCTGGGGTAGTACCACCCTCTCATAGAAAACCGACGTGAAGTAACAGTGCTTGCATTGTTGCGTTTCGTTCGGTCAGTGAGAGCGCCGGAGGCCCACATCCCCTCCCCTCTCCTCTCCCACTCCCTCCCCTAACCCTTCCCCCCAAAGGGTGGCAACGCACTTGCGACTCCTCAGGTGTTTTTAGTGTCCATGGACAGTGGTGATCACTTAACATCAGGTGACCCACCTGTTCGTTTGCTAACTATGACATAAAAAAAAATTGTAGTACAATATTCATTTTGAAACATAAGAACTACCTGAAAATAATTATCACCAAACCCACTTTAAATATTACCACAAGTGATTAGTGTAAAATGCTTAATGCTAAGACAAGCTATGTTTATGAATTTTCACTATGGTGATTTTATGCCATTTTGCCATTTGATATATGTTATTTGCCCTACCTAGTTGATATATATATGGTACACTAGCAACCATCTACAACGTAGTGTTAATTATAGTCAGAATATTTTTAGTGAGATTAGTATTTCCAGAAGTGAATTACTAGAGACACCTTGTAAATTTATATGAAAGCATAGGTATATGAAAGAAGTAAGATTTGACTAACACCCCTTATTTTGTGTATATAATATGTTTTTGATAATCAATTGTTTTTATTATTTTGAATCCATAGCCAAAGTTTATAGTGAATGTATGTCAACAAAGAGAGGTTCCACGTTTAGAACGTAACAATGCAGGACAACATCCCTTCATGGAACAACAGTTGAATAGGGAGTGCAGTCTGTTCACAGAAGATGGCAGATATGTGGTTATCGGCTCAGCTGCTCACATACCTGATGATTTACGACCACATTTCTATCATATACATAGCAACAATGAAGCTGTTACTCCGACTGTTAGGTTAGTTAATTTTATTAGTATTTATGATTTTGATACTGATTGCTTCACGGTTAGTCAAATGTTAAACATTACTGGATAAGTGAAATGTGTAAAATTGAAATGACCTTGGTAAATTGTGGAGTGAACGCCTAACAACACTACTGAAAAACCAATATTATCCCTTGTAGTACTTGTATCCAGTGACCTTATAAAAAAAATTTAGGTTAGGAACATGCATGTGTTGTACCTGGTGTTGTAAGCATTTATTAGTTACGTTGACCGCTTACCATCAAGCGGGATTCATGTTTGTTTGCCATCACCAAGGTAAATAATCAAGATTGTAATCATGCAATTATTATCCTATTTATATATTATTTGTTGTATTCCAGGTCACCTTTAGAAGGTATGAAAACTACGTTTTCATACATATTTTTGATTGCGGTCGGCCGGACGGCTGGCCGCATTGCGGCTAACCGCATAGTGCGTAGGGACCCTTAGTCAAATGTTAAACATTACTGGATAAGTGAAATGTGTAAAATTGAAATTACCTTGGTAAATAGTGAGGCGAAAGGGTAATATCACTACTGAAAAACCAATATTATTGCTTATAGTACTTGTATCCAGTGTCCTTATAAAATAATTAAGGTTAGGACCAAGCATTTGATGCGCCTGCAAGCATTTGTGTCGTTTAGAATCAGAAGTGGTCAACTCCACTTTGCAATTTTCTAAGTCTTATAACTTTAAACTATTGTACTATACATTTTTATTTTTTTAGCTTTCTATACTAATTGTATTAAAACTCTACAGATAACTAAATGTTTCATAGTCTCTGCAATAAGCTCAAAATGGAAAATTTGCTATACCCATTGCAAAGTAGAGTTGACCACTTTCTAAACGACACATTTATTAGTTGCATTGATCGCTCACCATCAAGCCTGATTCATGTTTGTTAGCCATCATCAAGCTAAAAAATCAAGATTGTAATCACGCAATTATTATCCTATTTATATATTATTTGTTGTATTCCAGGTCACCTTTAGAAGACTATTCTCTACATTTAGTTGATTTACATAAAGGCAAACTATGTGACACAAAACATTTTAGCGTTGACAAAATTTACCTATCGCACAATCAAGGTATTTACCTGTACAAAGAAGTACTCGCAGTTCTCTCAGTTCAACATCAGACGATACATTTATTTCAAATTGTAGAAGGAATGTTAATTGAAATAAAAAAGATTGGGAGATACTGTTTCGATGATGATCCTTATATTGTCAGTTCAGTGTATGCTGCGTCAATGAATGAGAGACCATTCCACGAAGAGACAATAAACAGTTTAAAACACAGACTTCTCGTGTTCCTTTTCAAAAGGGCCAAAACCATAAGTGATAGTACAGCCGATCCATTGGAGTTGAGGAAATTTTATAAATTTTTCGATATGTTCAGAAGTTTAAGGATGTGGAAAATGCAGTTATTGGATGAGGATCACCTGCTCATAAAGTATGCGAGCGAGGACGTCGTCACATTGAGAGCGGCGGAACCGAATAGCCAGTCTTCGTTTTTCGTTATTTATAACATAACTGAAAGTAAAATACTGGAAGTATACGAAAATACATCGGAAGCCCTGCTCCAGTTGTTTGAGAACTACTGTGATTGTTTTAGAAACGCTAGATTATGTGCTGACACACAGTTCACTTGTTCGCCGTCTAATAATTTGTACGCGAGATTGACCCAACAGAGGTTTAAGCAGACCATAGTGAGAGCCATATATGGCGGCCGAACGGAAGCAACTAAAAGGATCTTGGCACAATTACCAATAAGCGCTCAGTCATATAGCGGGTCACCTTACCTAGATTTAGGATTGTTTAGCTATGACGATAAATGGGTCTCAGTGATGGAGAGACCTAAAGCATATGGAGAATATCCTATACGGTAATGAAAATGTATATATTTTAAGAAAATAATATTTCATTTATAATGTTACACAAGTGCATGAAGACATGTTAAATTGGTTAAAAAAAAATTGTAAATAAGATAAACAATGAGAAAATTTATTACTTCACAAATAACTTATTTGTACTGTATTCTATAATTTAGAACACGTATGGTATTTTCTATGTTTGTCACTCCATAGAGTAATCTAAATTAGATAAATAATAATGTTTAAAAGAGGAATGAAGTTGCCAGATATATGAATGATGTATTTAGAACTTGTTTATTTACAATACCTACACGGATCAATAACCGTTCAATGGGTGTGTGTTCCCGCGCACCAATGAGTCACCATGCTATTTTGTTCGTTACTATGAGTTTATTTGTAACATCTGTACTGAGTTATAGATTCTTCCAGAAGTTTCTCTAGAGTTATAAAATAAATATTTTTTTGTTCATGTAATAATAATATATTTGATGTATTTATTTATAATTTTAGGTTTTACGCACGAGACTCTGGATTATTGAAGTTTAAAATATACGCTGGAGTGTTGGGGCAGTCGGTACCTGCGAGCGCGAGGAGATTGGTCGCGTTCACGTTTCATCCGACGGATCCTTTTGCGATTAGTGTTCAGAGAACGAACTCGGAATACATCGTCAATTTCCATATCAGAAATGCGGTTCTTAGTTAAAGTGATAGGAATCGGGAAGTATTGACTTTTACGACTGTAAAATTAATCGTTTAAATATATCATAGTGTAAATAATTTTATAAAAAGATGGTGCCGCATTGAATGCGATAATGAATTTCACGTAGTGTTATTTATTTTGAATAAATAAATAATACAAGTACACTGTCTTTATATTTCACAGAACCCACATAAATTATGGTATATAATAACTATAACATTAAATTGCAAATTCGAGTTCTAAAGAGTTGGTCCAGTGATACCATTAGGAAAACATTATTAGGTTTCCGCATTTAGTTACATTTATGATTGTAGAAGCATTAAATTTATTTGGCTATTATATAATTACACTCTTAGAAAATATTATTTTCGAATAGTGTCAAAATTTTAAAAATAATTGCCTATTATTATGTAGTTGTATGCTTAACCAATTATAAATTGCCTATTATTGTATGTAGTTGTATGCTTAACCAATTATAAAGAAAAATATAAATTAGCTGCATAGAAGATAATTAATGTTTATATTATTTAATTTGAAACTGAATAGTTTTTTATTCATTATTATAAAGGGTTTCATATTATAAAAAAGACTTGAATGTTCTGTAGCTTTATTCGGAAGTACGGCGACTTGAATAATAGAAATTTGATCATACAACTTGGTGTAAGCTTAAACTGAATGGTAAATACAGAAGTATGATAGTAGTTACAAAACTGCATGTATGACGAAAATATCCGAAGTATATTACTTAGTTCCAAGTTCTATGACAGGGGCCTAAAATGACATGTTTGTTATAAACCTCCATATAACCTCTGCTATAAATAAATTAAGGTGAAAATCCAATCGGTGACTGCACAAAACAAATTGTGCGGTTTCTTTTTGCATGCATTTTGTATGCATAATAATTTTAGGTAAAACTGATACTTTATTAAATTTATACGTTTAAAATAAATTAAAGAGATATACATATATACCAGTACCAATACGTTTAGGTAAGTGACACAATTAAAGAGATATATATGTATACTATCGTATATACGAGTACCTATAAGTTTAGGTGACACAAATTTTAATAATGTAAGCTGCAATGAGAATGTATATCTAATTTTATGTCTATAATCTACATTGATTTCAGTCAAGTTTGATGTCACTTCAGTCAATATCTTTCAAAGCTAAAAGCATGGACAGGCCTTGAAAACGTAAAAATATTCATTATGTAACATCTATTACACTTGAATACCAAATATGTCGTACAACCAGGCTTTTTGGTCACCCGGGTACAATAGATTTGAAACGACTATCACGAACACCACACGTTAGTGTTAATTTTTTTACAATTACCATAGGATATTAATTCGATAATATATTTAAATGTAAATCGTGAAAATATTAAGACTTTATATGATTATTTTTTTTACAAATATCATAGATCTTAATCTTAAATGTAAATCATGAAAATATTAAGACTTTATATGATATTTTTAAATATAGGTGTAATTAACATTTATCCCATTTGTATATCCAGTATTTTTGCATACTAATACGCTCTTAAATTGCCTTTTAGACTATCATAAAACCATTGGTATATAAAAAGGGGTACTTAATTATTCTATACTTAATAATTTGGTACGAAATGCACGGGGCTCGCCAAACGCTGCCGGCTCGCGTTATATTTTTTCGCTACAGACGCTTTTTTACTTTTTTACGCTTTTTACGTATGTATTATTTACCCTTTATTTGGGCGCCAACTAATTTTTTTAATAAAGGGCCACTCCAAGGCACGCTACGCCACTAGTTCAAACCCTAAAACCTATATAGAATAAAATAAATAATCATACGTTTCGACACGCATTAACGCATCTCGCTTTAGTAACAATCGATGCGCATTCAGATATTAGGAGATTGTTATTTGTAAACTGGCAGGAGATGAATTTAAGTATAGCGTTGTTCTTGTATTGTATTTTAGTTTAATTTTTGAAAATAGGTATGTGACACCTAATTATAGGTATACTTTAGTTAAACATCGAGACCAAAGCTTAAAGGATCTCATTATTAAAAAGAGACTTTTCTAATGCCCACCCAGATATCATTCTCAGGTTGAAATTATGTCACCAGGCAGTTACGGGTGTGTACCTGGACAGTTTAGCGTATGAGGTTACAACGTCTTTTAATATCAGATGATATTGCCGTTAAACACTAAAAAGATGGAAACGCGGTGACAGTGAGATCTTTTGAAGGTTCCAAGATTGTTGTATGTCTAAACATGATTTATTGTTATTGGTTTCAATAATTTTCCAGAAGTCATCGGTGAAGGTGACGTCGTCACGAACATATCACCTGATGGAATCATTCAGTATTTCTTTATACCGATGTCTCAATGGCTACCATATGTAGCTAATCCTACAGTTAAATCTAATTATAATAATGTGAATCCAAATTTATCTTCGTGGTTTGTTCGCAGTATTTCTTATCCGTAAGTTTTTTTTCTACTGAAATCTTCGATCAACAATAACTAGATAAAGGGTCACGTACAAATCGAAGCTAAAAGCCGTCCGCGTAAATATATACTTATGTGTAGCTATTTGTTTAAGAAAAGGAGAAAAAAAGTGTTAAAACTGTTTTAAGTTCAACCTAATTACAACCATGTTATGCAATAAAGTCACAAATGTTCAAAATATTATCTAATACTTACGATAAAACGAGCAAAGTAATAAATTACTCCCCTCACTAAATAAAAGATAACATGAACAACATTTAGTGTAAATTCAACCTTAACACGTAATGAATAAAGTAAGTTTTCCCGTTATTGTGCGTGTTTGTGTCTGGTGAGGCCAAACATTTGTATCACTGGTTCAAAATCGGTAATTTTGTTCAAAATTTGATATTATTAGTTAGTTTAAAATATAACTTATTCAACATGTATTTAGCGAAAGTAAGATACTCCGGCCGTTAAATTGCATTTTCGGGTATTATTTTTGCATCTTTTGAATACACTGCGGCATGTGAAACGGGCTTACATTGGCTGTTCACAGTGGCTTTCAAACAAAATAAGAGCACATATTTTAAGTGAGCTCTTATTTACCAAGACGTATTTTTCGCGCCGACCCGTTATCTAGTTATTGTTGATCGAAGACGGAAATAGTCTTTTAGTAACTCAATATTTTTTTTATTTAGTTGCCAAGTTCTTTCTAATAGAATATACCTATATTCTACAGGTTACCGCCTGCGTTGTTCAATTGTCCATATCAGAGATCGTCGGTTGTGCCAATTCCGCCCGTAGCAGCATGTTACAATTCAGATTCTAATTTGAATAGAGTTAATCCTGGATTTCAGCTTAAGGTAAATTACTTTATCATAAAATATTTCGAATTTGTTACTTACACTGGGAAGACAGATTAAGGTATATCCGCAAGAGGTTCCTGAAAAGTACCTACGTATAAAATATTCATGTCTTTTTGGCATATTAAAAGAAATTTAACTCATTGTTTTAAAGTCTTCAAAAATAATTTGATACTTTTATAAGGGGTTGTCCATAAAATAAGACAAAAATATTACCATTCTTAAAATGCAATTTGCCGGGTATTCCTATGTATATTTGTTGTTCTGTTTTATATCGCCGAACTCATATACTCCCGTAATTTACTATTTAGTTTTTGATAGTCTGTTTCAATCAGATAAAAAGGTTAATTTATTTTCAGTTTCATAATGACATTTGGACTTCTACCACAGACTTGTATTATTTTAGCCCTGGTACACGCCAATGTAATTGGATTCCTAGGACACATATAGGCAGTGCAGCCGTTCAAGTCGAGCTTCCAGTATTATCGAAAACCATTTGTCATTGCGAAACTATTTGCAAGAAACGGTGTCATTGTCCAAAAAAATCCTTACAAAATAGGTCTAAAAATGACGTCATTAATTTTACACAAGAAGAAAGTCGTATGTCCGTAGAAGAAGTAGGATCTAAAGAAGACGTTAAACATAAAAAATCGAATAAACACTGCACTAAGAAGTGTAACGTAGAGAGAAAATCAAACAAAACTCAAATATTTTGCAATTGTGAAAAAGTCCCGGAATGTTCAGGCACTTCTGATAAATTAATAACAACATTTGCTGACCAAAAAACCGGCTGTACACCTGAAGTTGGACGTGAAACACAGACGATTTTTAAAAATAACTCTTTCACTAATACCACGACTTCCACAAAGGACATATCAAAAAGGAAAGATATTAAACCAGAGGTGTGGCATCCCAAAACCTCGTATGCAAAGAAAGCTATTAAATCAGAGTCATCAAAAATAAAAGCCTGTAAAAGTGACTGTTGGTCTGGAACCACTTCCGAAAGTTGCGACTGTAATAGCGAAACAGAATAAAACATCTTATTGTGTTTATATTATTTATTGTACAGTTTATTCTTTAATAATAAAGGTACCTGCTTAATTATTTACAATGGAAAAAATAACGGTACAATTGTTTAGAAAAAATACAAGGTTTTATTTCATCCTCCAAATTTCGCGATGCTATTTTAAATATGTATAATTGAGTTCAGTGCTGTGAATAAATATAACATTTCATTATAAAGTTACAAGTTGTTTCCTTGTGAATTATACCCTAAAAAGAAGTGAAATAAGAATATAAATAAGGAAGACGTGCGAAATTATCGTAAACTTAATTTTTGTAAACTTCCCTTGATTCGATTACATGTAGATTTCTGTATAATTCGCAGTTGTAAATATAAATTAGTCATAATAACAACTTAACACTTAAACCTAGTATTGCATAAGAGCTTATACAAATGGAATTTCCCATCATTTACTTATGGAAGATTCGATGAAATATCTTAGGGTCGATTCACACTGGCAGCGCGCGTCGAGCGATACTCAATTTCTTTATACTCCAACAAATTAATTAAACATTTTAAGTAGGTACTAACTGAAATTAAACAATAATGTATATTTACGTTCCCTGGCGTGTAAATTATATTGCTACCCGTTATCTATTATTTTGCTTTACCGACATTTGCATCTCTCGCTATACGGATATTTAACGTTCAAATATATTCGGTATTTTTTTCCAAAATACCAACAAAACTTATTATGCCCTAATACCTTCAATGTGAATTGACCGTTAGAAAGCATCCTTCACAGAAATTCATAATGGAACCAAAATTATAATGTACACATTAAATTATTTTATTTAGATATATATACAGATAAATATTATACACAATATTTACGATATAATAGAAATTCTTAACGTATTTAAACGAATACAAATTATAAAAAAACTGGACACACTACATGTTGAGATTCGTTCTTTATTGACTATTCTGTCATGTTGAACATGTAACTTAGAACTGTTTAATATAGACAAAGAGATTACAAAATACATTTACTTTTTATACAAGTAACTTGAACGATTAGTTTTTTTTTTAATTATAATACATTTTATTTTAGAATTGCAAAATAAAAATTTATATGACGGTTCGATAATGTTTTCATACATTCGTATACCGATCTATCAAAATCAGTGCCTGAACGGGTTAAAAGATGATAACCGACAACGCGAGCTATATAGCAGCGTGTATCGCACCGACTTTATATGGCAGGTTTCTCTGTACAGTCACTATCATTATTAAAAATATCTGGGCGCTAATACATATACGGAACAAAATCGCCATAAAAATATCTTCAATCAAATTTATTTATGAAATACATTAATTAGAGTAATAAAAATGTCCTTTTCCCGTTAATTTTAATAGTAGAGTACATAATTAGTATAATGTGTAATTAAATAACATCTATATTTTATAATAGTACACAACCTTGACTTATATACCGTTTTTTTTAGTTTTATCGCAACCTATTCTACAATACCGTATAAAAAATTGTTAATTACTTTATAATAATGTATAGGAAAACATTACGTGTAATGTGTCATTAATAGACTGCATATATTTATAGAAACACATTTTCCTTCTATTGTTTCAGTATCGAATCATCTAGAACGCTTTTATTCACATACTAGTATGTAGTTTTGTTTTTATAAATCTAATAATACTAAATTTTGCACATATATTAAGTATCTGAAAGTACCATATTTTTTGTGAACACTATACGAATCAGATACCATATTTCCACTATACATAATTATATAATGAAATAGTGCTTACTATAATTTTACTCCATATTAACGCCAATTCCTGTGATTGGAGGTCTTATATAGAGTTAATATATACTTCAGTTTTATCACTCGTTCATGTAACTGACAAAGATATTAAAATTAGGAATATGGATCTTCAGTTGTCAAACTGTGATGTTAATAAAAAGAATATATTCTGTTGCCTGCTATTAAAGGGTTTATGTGAAAAACCCTTATTTCTATTAAATAGTTTTAGAACAATGAGCCAGCATTATCGTAGTATGAGTTTATAAGTAGTGGAAAAATGCTCGTGAACTGCAGCCATTTGACAATTTTACATATCAGTATGAAAGTGTCGTGTCTTGGATATTTATCTAGACAGTATCTTTTAACATTTACTTTTAACTCAAACTTGTAGTAAATTTTCTATTGGGTAAAAAATCATACTTTAGCCGTTTCAGTACTATACAATACTTTGTGAAATGGGGATAAGTCCAGTTGTTGTGATACTTCTCGTTCTTGCTTAATAGTATGATAAAATGAAGAATATAATTAAGATTCTCAATATTTTTATCTCTTGTAAAGCAATATTTCAAAGGACCCTTGTAAAAACCGGGAAAATGATAAAATAACCTTAAACAAAGGAAAATTTGTTTCACTCTTAGTAATGATCTCGTATACATTACTTTTATTATTAAAAATCAATGCTCAGTTAATCTACAGGTAATTTTAACTCATTCTCATGGAATAAACTTAATTTTGGTTGCAAATATACAAACCATCCTGATTGTTTTTTTTTTCACAACATTCCAATAGTATTAAAAAAACAAAACATATACTAATTTATACCTGTAAATTCAATAATTCTATATAAAATGTGAATGCATTGCTTCTCATATCGGCACGTACGTAATCACCTTATTTCCAAACACGTGCAAATACTAATAATATGATACAAAAACAATATTACAAATAATATTTTGACTAGACAGTACCATAGTACCGACACGCGATACGAACTCTGCCCTGTGCCCTTGATCATTGGCGAAATGTTATTTTATGTAGCTCAATTTAAGGTCGATAACCTCATACCTTGAGGTGGGTACAGAACGCGCTATATATCCGCCAAAGGCTTCCTTTCTTGAAAAATATGCAAGAGCGATAATTAAATTAGGCCGTTACTTTCTACTCGATTATTTAAAACAGAGCTTTTAGTGTGGAATAAATAACTATTACTATTATTTGTTATGTGTTTTATAAATATTAACAAGTTTTCCTTAATAGAATATCATAATGACATTATTCACTATATTATTCGACTCATGACATGTGAGATTAAATGAAAATTGGACGGCTTTAACAACATAAGAATAAGTTTCATATCAACCATTTATTGAAATATTCAATTCAATATTAAGTTAGAGACGGATAGTGCTACATACATTCTAGAATGTTCTAGTAATAGATCTTTTTAAATTATTTGAATTACTAATTATTTTCAATATTCATGTATGCAGATTTCATTTGGAAGGTATTCTCTAAGGAAGTCAAAATTGAATGGCAATTTATTTCTATGCGGGTTTTAATTTTATAAATATTCAATATGTAGGTACTATGATGAATGACTATGAGAAATAACACTAAAAGCTCTGCCAATATCTGTGGGACATATATCCGATATATCTCTTACAACTAATAACACACCCATTTTATTAATAAGATTTATTCCTTACACGAACGTCTTCAAATATACTAAAATAATTTAGTACTTATATTGTAAATATGTATACGACACATTTAACGGCTACAGCTTGATGAATCGCTTCTTTATGGCGATTCCAATTTTGTAACAATTAATAATGTACATATATGGGAACCATATTATTTCCTCTCCCCATCGTGGTTCACTGTAACAAAAAAAAACTTATTTTAAGCTATATTTCCCAATCGGGGGAACCATATTATTTCCTCTCCCCATCGTGGTTCACTGTAACAAAAAAAAAAAACTTGTTTTAAGCTATATTTCCCAATCGGTTTCTTGAACGTAATCCACCTATATATATATACACTCATCAAAAAAGTCTAAGCAACATGTACTAATTTAAATTTTAGGATGGTTTTTTCGTTGCTCATGCAAAATATTAATCTACATATAGAAAAAAAAAAATCTCACCAATTTTGAGCTCTTAATATTAATTTTAAGTACTTACAATTTAAATTTAAAGTTTTACCATTCAAAACGCATGTAAAAAAATCTTTTTTTTTCAAATTTCTAAAGCTTACCCGGCTTTTACAATATTGCAAATCGGTTTGATGGAACTTGTGGGGAATTTCACGCTCTTCAAAATAGTTTAAAGTTTTTTTTGTGTAACTCGCACTGGTTCACCAGTAGGAGTCGTCAAAGTAGAGTTTTTGAAAAAAATAAATATTTTCTCTTAATTTTTCGAGCAAACCGCCAAAAGTAGAAAGAAAAAAGAATTGACTGTTTAAAAAAAAAGTTATCCGACCAATGTTTAATTAATTTACAGCCATTTTTATACCAGAAAATGTAAGAAATTAACATAATATCCTAAAATATGAGTCGTAACTTCTATCTTACCTATATACCACGTGACTGTTTAAAGAGTGCACAACGTTCAATCGTGCGATAGTCCACGGTCACATTTAACATATAAAATAATAATATCAAAACAAATACTAATAAACAAAAAAGAGAACCTTAGTTAGGGCTTGTTCTAAAACATTTAGAAGTATTGGAAAGATACTTTTAAACGTTAAAAAAATCACACCTAGGAGGTTGAATGAACAAAATTGAAGGGGCGCTTTTCAAGGTTACACAATTACATAACTGTTGCTTAATGTCGGAATGCGGCACGGGGTAACAAAGCTTAGTGGGGCGCCGGTCGCGGTGAGCGGCACGGCGTGATTCAGCGCACCGGTATTTATTACACCAGTTCGTTTTTGGGTAAATCATCGGATGTTGGGTGAAGTTTTGCGTTTCTCGAGATAGTTACGTTATATATTAAGGACCAATTTTTTTAATTGATTTAGTATTAGAAACGACTACTCAGTAACCCCTGAGAATATTGCAACTCTTTAACCATTCAGCTTGTTATAATGCGATAGGTAAAAAAATTACTTTTAAATTAAGCAAAAATAAAATCTTATAAATTTATTTTATACTAGCCTCTGCCCGCGACTTCGTTCGCGTGGAGTAGTTACTTTGGGCTAACGCTAACACGAAGCTCTCAAGAAGAAAAAAAACCCCGATTTTGAAACATCCTTCGTTGGTTATCTGCTCCTATTGGCAGTCATTTGAATTTTATGAAAAAACAAAACATAATCAATTTTTTTTTTACAATCAGCCAGTATGTCATCAATAACAAAAAAGTTTACTTACCTACGCACTTTGAGTAAATACTTAGAAATTAATTAATATAAATGGTAAAATTTGTAATATCACGCATGTTGCTTAGACTTTTTTGATGTGTGTATATATATATATAATACTGACTGACATATCAAGACACAACCTAAACTATAAGTCATAATTTATACCTTACCTATATACCAGGCGACTGTTTAAAGGGTGATAACGTTCAATCGTGTGATAGTGCATGGTCACATTTAACATATAAAATAACAATATCAAAACAAATACTAATAAATAAAAAAGAGAACATTAGTTAAAGTTTGTTCTAAAACATTTAAAAGTATTGGAACGATACTTTTAAACATTAAAAAAATCACACCTAGGTTGAATGAACAAAATTGAAGGGGCGCTTTTCAAGGTTACACAATTACGTAACTGCTGCTTAATGTCGGAATGCAGCATCGGTAATTATTACACCAGTTCGTTTTTGGGTAAATCACCTGATGTTGGGTGAATATCAGTTTTGCGTTTCTCGAGATAGTTACGTTAAATATTAAGCACTAATTTCTTTAATTGATTTAATACTAGAAGCGACTGAGACCCTGAGAATATTGCAACTCTTTAACCATTCAGCTTGTTATAATACGGTAGGTAGAAAAATCACTTTGTAATTTAGCAAAAATAAAATCTTATAACTTTATGCTGTACTAGCCTCTGCCCGCGACTTCGTCCGCGTGGAGTAGTTACTTTGGGCTAACGCTAACACGCAGCGGAAGCTCTCAAGAATAAAACCCGGATTTTGAAACATCCTTCGTTGGTTATCCGCTCCTATTGGTATTAGCGTGATGATATATAGCCTACCTTCCTCTATAAATGAGCTATATAACACTGACGTTTTTCAAATCGGACAAGTAGTTCCTGATAATTACCCCCTACAACGTCACAAACTCACAAACATTACCTCTTTATAATATTAGTATAGAATATAGATAAGTTTATATAGGCTACAAATATTGTGAAATTATTTGATATATGTATTTCACATAGACTTATTATTAATATGTTTTTATATCTTGTGAGCTTGTAGAGTTACATTGTTTGATAAGCAGGGCGCAGGGGTGTGTTATTGTTACGTTGTAGATTAGCGTTTGAGTATATTCACCTGGTGTGCGGGCGGAGGGTGTGGGTGTGGGTGGGGGTGGTGCTGGTGCGCGTGGTGCACGGCCTCGCGCATGGCGGCGAGGCGGAGGCGCGTCTGTGCGAAGGCGGGGCGCTGCGCGGGGTCGGCGTGCCAGGCGGCGCGCATCACCTCGTAGGGGCCCGCGGGACACCCCTCCGGCGCCTCCATGCGGTACCCGCGCTCCACGTGCCGCACCACCTCGGCCAGCGGCTGCAACACACACAACACATTGCATTATATACAACACCCTAATAATAAAGTTGACCGTAATAGGGGGTACAGAAGGTGATAAGTATTGTTTTTAAAAAAAGTCTTTGTTGGCGCGCATCATATACTTAGGTTTCCGAACGCACACGCCTCCCTTCCTTCCTTTCCAATCACTTTCACTTACGCGACGATCCTAATACCGCAGACGCAACGAAAACGATACCTCGCATATTCATACGCAAGAATCGCTAGAGTCACCGATCACTAATATTGTGAAGTTTGGTGTAAAAACCTCATAGACGCAAAAAACAATATAGTGCCGATAGTATATCGCCGCGAGTGAAGTCAATTCAAACCCGCATCACCAACACCGGTGAGTCCGCAATCAGTAATTTCCGCAATCCCCCTGAACCAGCACCTTTACGCAACAAACAGTCTTTATTTAATAGAAATGGATTTTAAGAAGGCATAAAATTAATATGTAGATTCCCGCAATAGGAAACAAATCCCGTGTCGCAGGTGATCGATTAAAATACGGACTGCCGGTACACCGTGGAATTTTAGTACGTGCGAGTCGGACATAACCCCACTCTCTCCCCGGGAGGGTGAGTATCTCATAAGGGTTTTCCCTACGTTAATAAAAAAAGGGACATTGATTAAAGCTGACTTACGAAATTAATATCGTGTCAGTGCCGTAAGTCAAAGAGTTGGAAAGAGAAAAAAAAAAGACTATAACATTATTTTGATTTGTTTTTGCTTATTTTGTCTAAATGCAAATGTCTAAAACACAGCATTGATTAATGTACAAAAAGTAGCTTATACTGCTTACTATTAGCGTTATGTAAATTTCGTCCACCCCCCAGGAATACTGCTTATCTCGCTATAATAGGTACCCTATGTTCTTTTCTGTAGCCTTGACAATGTGTATATAAAATATAATAGTACTCTATGGAGTAGTTAAGGTAATAAACAAACTCAAATTAGCATTTATAAAATTAGTTACGATCACTGTGTACGAAATCACAGAGAATTAATTGCTATAATCAAATTTGTTTTGAACCTCAATTTTATAATTTTAAATATATAGTTACTTACAATTCTAGGATACGGTACTCTTCCAAAAGAATAAATTTCCCAAAGAAGTATGCCGAAGCTCCACATGTCAGACTTGTTCGAAAATTTCTGTAAATAAAATGTAGATTTCGTTTACCCACGCAACGTTAATATTATTGCATCCTATAATTCGTGTAACTTTCACAAACATAAATACAAATAAAAAAAAAGATCTGGTGTCGTGGGACACCAGGTAGGAACGAAGTTCCTTCGGCTAATGTAGAATCGACACAATTTGCAAAAAACTAAAATAAAATTAATTAACTAAATTACCGATTAACCGATATTATAATTATAATTCACCGATTAATTAAATTAATTCAACGATTAATTTCACCGAGAATTCGAAAGAAAGAAGGAGAAAGAGAAAGGTATTATACACTACTCGCTTGTGTATACGTCTGTCGCGCTTGCGCACGTCTCATTTAACGGTTTTATTTCACGCAAAAGTGCGGTTCTTACGGTTTTACTATCACATTTTTATCACATCTCCTCCAAGCCTGCCGTAAGGAACTTCGTTCCAATAACTCGTTCATGACAACAACAATGCCAACATTCTGAGGCGTTGAAAGTAAAAAGACTAATTCTAGCTTGGGTGTGGATCTCATTATAGGACTTTCAACACACAGGAGTTTGAGCAACTAATTTTTGAAACCTTGGTTTAGAAAAATCCGTTATTCTCTAAATCTAATTGGAATTTTGTATAATTCCAATAAACTATATACTCTGTAATGAAGATAAATCGGCTGAGTATCTTAAGCGCTCGCCTTAGTAGTCCGGTGAAGCCGTTAAGACCTTGCTAGGTCAATAGCGTAATCAGTTCGAGAAAAAAAATCTATAATGAAGACAAATCGGCTGAGTGTCTTAAGCGCTCGCCTTAGTAGTCCGGTGAAGCCGTTAAGACCTTGCTAGGTCAATAGCGTAATCAGTTCGAGAAAAAAAATCTATAATGAAGACAAATCGGCTGAGTGTCTTAAGCGCTCGCCTTAGTAGTCCGGTGAAGCCGTTAAGACCTTGCTAGGTCAATAGCGTAATCAGTTCGAGAAAAAAAATCTATAATGAAGACAAATCGGCTGAGTGTCTTAAGCGCTCGCCTTAGTAGTCCGGTGAAGCCGTTAAGACCTTGCTAGGTCAATAGCGTAATCAGTTCGAGAAAAAAAATCTATAATGAAGACAAATCGGCTGAGTGTCTTAAGCGCTCGCCTTAGTAGTCCGGTGAAGCCGTTAAGACCTTGCTAGGTCAATAGCGTAATCAGTTCGAGAAAAAAAATCTATAATGAAGACAAATCGGCTGAGTGTCTTAAGCGCTCGCCTTAGTAGTCCGGTGAAGCCGTTAAGACCTTGCTAGGTCAATAGCGTAATCAGTTCGAGAAAAAAAATCTATAATGAAGACAAATCGGCTGAGTGTCTTAAGCGCTCGCCTTAGTAGTCCGGTGAAGCCGTTAAGACCTTGCTAGGTCAATAGCGTAATCAGTTCGAGAAAAAAATCTATAATGAAGATAAATCGGCTGAGTATCTTAAGCGCTCGCCTTAGTAGTGCGGTGAAGCTATTAAGACCTTGCTAGGTCGTAATTAGTGCGAAAAAAAAAATCGGCAATGAAGACAAATATTGGCCGTAGCCCGTTAACGTAGACACAGCATTAAAGATAGAGAATAAATAAAGGTATAGTTACGTTATATTTGAGCGCCTCTGGTGCGGTCCACTTGATGGGCAGCTTGGCCTGGAGGCGCGCCACGTCCACGGGGTCGTCGAGCGCGTGGTCGGCGCGCGCGAGCCCGAAGTCCGCCACCTTCGCGGTGCACTCCTGCGAGATGAGCACGTTCCGCGCGGCCAGGTCGCGGTGCACCACGCGCTGCCGCTCCAGGTACTCCATGCCGCACGATGTATCACTGTAATACGTACAGGGGACCTTTTATATACGCTGAAACTATTATTGGTTTCAGCATGAATGGGTCGGCTCGCCCGGGGTAGTACCACCCTCTCATAGAAAACCGACGTGAAGTAACAGTGCTTGCATTGTTGCGTTTCGTTCGGTCAGTGAGAGCGCCGGAGACCCACCTCCCCTCCCCTCTCCTCTCTCCTCTCCCTTTCCCTCCCCTAACCCTTCCCTCCAAAAGATGGCAACGCACTTGCGACTCCTCTGGTGTTGTTAGTGTTCATGGACGGTGGTGATCACTTAACAGCAGGTGACCCAGCTATTCGTTTGCCAACTATAATATAAAAAAAATAAAAAATAGATCTTGTGTTATGTGGCTCTATATATTTGTAGGTGGTAAAGCCACGCCGATGCTATTACTGGTTTCAGCATGAATGGGTCGGCTCACCCGCGGTACTACCACCCGAACCACAAAAAACCGACGTGAAGTAGTAGGTAGTGCTTGCATTATTGCATTTTGTTCGGTCAGTGAGAGCACCGGACACATACCTCCCCTCCCCATTTCCTCCTTAACCCAGGTCGGCAACGCACTTGCGACTCCCATGGTGTTGCTTGTGGCTATGGACGGTGGTGATCACTCAACATCAGGTGAACCACCTGTTCGTTTTTTCCTTTTGAGAGCTTCTGTTGTTATCGTTAGCCCAAAGTAACTATTTCACGCGAAGTCGCGGACAGAGGCGAGTTCTATACATAGATAGATGCGTAAAGACGGGAACGATTAGGCCGATCGCACCTCTCTATCACTTGTTCCGCGCTCTCGCTTGCACCGAGCGCTCAGGCGGAACGTGACAATGAGTCATGCGCGAGCAGTGCGTGCAGCCCGACGCAATTGATTTATTTAAAAAACGTTATCACGTCACAAAGTGTCTACATTTTTTTTTATTCGCATCACGATAGGTCTTCAGTACCTATCAAACAAAAATAAAAAATAAAGTCGTTTGACCAATAGAGGAGAAAAAGTACTGAAATGTTTTATCTTCGAAAATTTGGATACAAATTCTACTATAAATTTTCCAGTATGCGCTTCCACTTTCCAGTAACCACATTAATATTAGTTTAACAACGGAATAATTTCACGATTCATATGTATATATACATACATATACGTGATATATGTGACTTTTAAATGCACAGTGGCTGTCTGTTATAGATATCTTTGAAATATTAAAACTAATTATTCATTGTTCAACTTCATGTAAGATGATTCACTTATATATTATCTCTAATGCAACAATGTACTTCAACAAGGTTGTAACAACAACTCGCGAGTATTTTCGGGTATTGAACCCTATTTAAATTTATACAATAAGTAAAGAAGCGTGAGAAATATAATTTAACACGCTAGTTACATGTCTTGCAATATTATTTAAGGCCTTGTATATTATCAAAGGTGCCTTCTGAGCAGTGTTGTATTTCAATATCAATTATATACATGTTAATTGGTTGACGGACAGCCATACATACATATATTAAACTTTGAAAAGAACAAAGATAATGTCTTATTCTGTGAAGCTGGTCTGGTTGAGTTGCGGCAATAGACAAAGAGAACAATGATAATGTCTCATTATGCGAAGTTGATCTGGTTGAGGTGCGGTAATGGTCGAATAGAACAATGATAATGTCTCATTATGCGAAGTTGATCTGGTTGAGGTGCGGTAATGGTCGAATAGAACAATGATAATGTCTTATTATGCGAAGTTGATCTGGTTGAGGTGCGTTAATGGTCGAATAGAACAATGATAATGTCTTACTATGCGAAGTTGATCTGGTTGAGGTGCGGTAATGGTCGAATAGAACAATGATAATGTCTTACTATGCGAAGTTGATCTGGTTGAGGTGCGGTAATGGTCGAATAGAACAATGATAATGTCTTACTATGCGAAGTTGATCTGGTTGAGGTGCGGTAATGGTCGAATAGAACAATGATAATGTCTTACTATGCGAAGTTGATCTGGTTGAGGTGCGGTAATGGTCGAATAGAACAATGATAATGTCTTACTATGCGAAGTTGATCTGGTTGAGGTGCGGTAATGGTCGAATAGAACAATGATAATGTCTTACTATGCGAAGTTGATCTGGTTGAGGTGCGGTAATGGTCGAATAGAACAATGATAATGTCTTACTATGCGAAGTTGATCTGGTTGAGGTGCGGTAATGGTCGAATAGAACAATGATAATGTCTTACTATGCGAAGTTGATCTGGTTGAGGTGCGGTAATGGTCGAATAGAACAATGATAATGTCTTACTATGCGAAGTTGATCTGGTTGAGGTGCGGTAATGGTCGAATAGAACAATGATAATGTCTTACTATGCGAAGTTGATCTGGTTGAGGTGCGGTAATGGTCGAATAGAACAATGATAATGTCTTACTATGCGAAGTTGATCTGGTTGAGGTGCGGTAATGGTCGAATAGAACAATGATAATGTCTTACTATGCGAAGTTGATCTGGTTGAGGTGCGGTAATGGTCGAATAGAACAATGATAATGTCTTACTATGCGAAGTTGATCTGGTTGAGGTGCGGTAATGGTCGAATAGAACAATGATAATGTCTTACTATGCGAAGTTGATCTGGTTGAGGTGCGGTAATGGTCGAATAGAACAATGATAATGTCTCATTATGCGAAGTTGATCTGGTTGAGGTGCGGTAATGGTCGAATAGAACAATGATAATGTCTCATTATGCGAAGTTGATCTGGTTGAGGTGCGGTAATGGTCGAATAGAACAATGATAATGTCTCATTATGCGAAGTTGATCTGGTTGAGGTACGGTAATGGTCGAATAGAACAATGATAATGTCTTACTATGCGAAGTTGATCTGGTTGAGTTGCGTGACGTAGTGCCGGCCGCGACTGCGCAGGTAGTCGAGCAGCGAGCCCTGCGCGCAGTGCTCCGTCACGATGCAGGTGCTGCCGCTCGACGTGAACACGAGCCCCAACAACCGGACTAAATTGTCGTGCTTCAGCGATCTGTGTGCGATATACCTTGCTTCACGAACATTTTTTTTACTCGACTTTATTGACGACTACCTTATACCCGCTATTTCGTCTGCTTTGATTATTATCTTAACAATACATTTTATGTATATATTATGGATATATTTCAGTATGTAGAAACAAAAGGAGTAATAACCTCATTTTTACGTATATCAGGTATTTTTTCTGAAATTCTGTTCGCTCTTTATCGGTTTTAGTGTTTGCCCACATTCTCACCTGATGTTATTTTTTTTTAATTGTAGCACGGCAAAATGACTGCACTATGCCTGATGGTAAGCACAGTACAATCCAAAAACAATGGCGACCACCGAGTGATATACTATCCATCGCCGGTCGCCGCTATCATGCCGGCCTGCGAAGAACTGGATATGCACAGGCTTATCCCGAAACGCGACCCGCAGAAGCGAATCACGATGACGGGCTTTTTCGCCATATACATGGTGGTTGCGATCCAGTCAGGCTGTAAAACCCTACCACCCCGCTTTTGCCATTGCTTCGTTCATTATTCAGCAGGGTGCACCACGTGCAGGTGAGGTTGGCTTGAGTGTCTCAAGTCTTAGATGTTATTCGACACCCCTTACAAAAAATTATGATGAGGTCTAAGATGTTAAAACATATTAACTGGAGAGGGGGACGGTGTCTCAAGTGCAGCTGTCTTAATACACGTATATGTGTTTCGTTGTTATGGTTTCATTACGATGATTGCCTTTACCCAAAGGTCCGTGCGTATGTTTTGAAGACGAATAATTTTGGTTCGTGCATATAAAATTTGTTAACTACTACAGCACCATCTATAGAATTCTAAAATAACCATAAACCATGACAAAAGAATCACGCAAAAAAGCAATGATTCAGTTAAACTAATATAATATTAGTATTATTACCTCATTTCGTTACACTATTACTGAGTTATTACAAAAAAGTTAAATACGTATTAGATACTTGCTTTAAAAAGGTTTTTTTTTTATGTCATAGGTGGCAAACGAACAGGTGGGTCACCTGCTGTTAAGTGATCACCACCATCCATGCACACTAACAACCCCAGAGGAGTCGTAAGTGCGTTGCCATCTTTCGGAGGGAAGGGTTAGGGGAGGGAAAAGGAGAGGAGAGAGGAGAGGGGAGATGGGTCTCCGGCGCTCTCACTGACCGAACGAAACGCAACAATGCCAGCACTGTTACTTCACGTCGGTTTTCTATGAGAGGGTGGTAGCACCCCGGGCGAGCCGACCCATTTATGCTGAAACCAATAATAGTTTCAGCGTGGCTCTACCACCATATAAAGGTTTCGTACTAAAATGCACCGCGCTCGCCCCCGAGTCACGTTCGCGTTATCCTTTTTCACAAGTCTAACCTAACGTAACCAAAGCGAGACAAAAGATCAAGATGGTGAATATTCAGCGACCACGGTGCATTTAATATGAAACCTTTTTAAAACAAGTATTCAATACGTATTTAACTTTTGTAATAACACAGTTAAAGTTTTTCTAAGCACACTAGTACAATCGACTATTGTAAGAATATTTATTTAGATACTTATTTTATTGTCAGTGTTTAGTAGAGAATATAACGACTTACGCCATAACGCTCGCTTCAGCACGGAACTTGCTCGCAGCCTCTCGATCTTTCAATATCTTCACGGCGACTTTCTGTGTGCCGTTCAGTATACCCAACATAACGTCGCCGAACTCGCCCTTCCCTATGTTCTCTCGTATTTCTAGATCGCGTTCATCTATCTTCCAACCTAAAATAATAAATTGGCTATGAATAAAATATATTATATTGACTCATAAGGTTTTCATTATATGATACTAGCTTTAGTCTGTGGTTCTACTCGCGCTAACGTACATTTTTGACATAGCTTTAAGAAACAGTATTTTCTTCTGGATAAAATAAACTCACATTTATAAAATTTGTTTTAAAGTTTTATTTACATATGATATTTATTTGTTACACTTTCACGAATTAACTACTCAACCGATTATAATGAAAATTTACATATATGTACATTGTCAGAGGTACAGAAGAGGACATGGTATATATTCATATACAAAAACCTAACCTATACCTTCAAGCCTTCGAGAGACGAGCGTACACCTATTTAAAAGGCCGGCAACGCACTTGCGATTCCCCTGGTGTTGCTGGTGTCTATGGACGGCGGTGATCACTTACCATTAGGTGACCCACCTGTTAGTTTGCCCCCTATGATATAAAAAGACACTGTTTTCGAAGCATAAGTCAAATTTACATTAACGAGAGCGATATAGTGAGCAGAAGGTAACTTACGAGCATCGACGAAGTTCTGTGGCTGTATGGCGCTGTCCGGCTGGTCCGTGGACTGCGGCTGCGACGAGTACGAGTGCTGGAAGTGTCCAGCGTTGGGCGTCACCGTGACGCTAGGCGTGGGCGGGTACGGAGGGGGCTGTTAGTGTCAGACAAATTAATCATTATACTACTATAAACAATTAAAATCATAAATTTATCAATGTTTTGTTTTTTTAAAGAAAAAGCCTCTTTTTATTTTAATGATATATATACATATATATACTATATACAGGGTTTCTCAGAAGACGACGTCAAGCCGAAACCGGGTAACAGGCTAAGTCATAATAGTTAATAAAAAAAAAACTATGTTATGTATTTTAAAAATTATAAGCATTTCAAAACTAATCAAGAAAAATGACATTGACTTTTCATTCCTGTTACTACAGATATCTACTTTTTAAATATATTTTCAGGTGATAACGTCTTATAAACCTATTCCGTCCGGCTGTACGCACTGCAAAGCATGACTCATTGTCACGTTCCGGCTAAACGGTCGGTGCAAGCGAGAGGACGGAACAAGCGATTAGGAGGCGCGATCGGCAAATACAAATAGCATCTATCTCTCTTCCACTCCACCGGCCGATGCGTCTCTCCTTATGGCGTTATCACATAAAATTATCGTCCGTAAACCGAATTTACAGACAATCAATTTTTTTAGTTATGTAATCTTTTATACTCTGGCCTAAAATTTTAAGTCAACTGAAAGTTAATGCCACTTTTTACCAAATTAAAAATACAAAATTAATACTTAGCCATGTATTACTGTGGGGCAATGTCGTACCTTGAAATCATAATGCGCTACCTTAAAAATACTAAAAACTAAGATAAATAATTATAATTAAATTGTTTATTCATAGTTTCAGGTTAAAAAAATTGTAGCGATAGGTATCTAAACTTTTCCGAACATAGCACAGTTTGTGACATTCGAAGGCAAATAAATTGTGATATTTTTTTTAATTACGTCCTACCTGTAACCAATGCTGCCCTACCTACCAAATTCGACTCTAGCTACAGCCCTGCACAAACATCTGCCCTGTGTGAGAACAGATACGGTGATCATTTCTTGTACTATAAGAGACGCATACTGGAAATAAAATAATAATGAATGTATATTTACCTGCGGATGTGTCGGATACGCAGCAGGCTGAAGCATGCCATTGTTATTGTTGTTGTTGTTGGCGCCATTCGGTGTCGTTTTAGGAAGATACCTCACTAATTTCGTGCAGAGCCCATCGGCGTCCTCCAGGTAGTGCTGGCAACGTAAATAAAATGTTACGACGTTTTGCATATATCCAGCAAAAAGTACTCGATATATTTCGATAAAAAAATAGTTGTATTTCTTAGACACAGTCCTTATTAAAAAAAGAAATTCACGACTCAGTGAACATAAAGTTAAAAAAAAATCATTTTTGTAAGCACTACGCGTTCATCGCTTTGTGAAATGGGTGGGGCAAGCGATTCTTCTGTGAGCAGAAGAGAGGAAATAACATATACTTATACACATATATAAATATAGTTTACAAGTTGTAGTCTGGTTTGTACATTGCAGTAAAGTTTTAAGGGACCATATACAAAAAACATTTATTACTGAAACTAGCAGGCGCGGCGGACGTTTTTCCGCCCTGGTAATAAAATAAAACCTCGACAAATTATATACCTAAACCTTTCTCATAAATTACTTTATCTACTGGTGAAAACCGTATGAAATTCCGTTCAGTAGTTTTTGAGTTTATCATGAACAGACAGAGGACTTTATATAATAACTAGTGGGCGCCCAGTGGTCGACATTCGACCATAGTTCATTGATTTTTTAAAGTTTGAACTTAATTAGGGTTCTTTTGTCAACTTACTTCTATAATCGAAGGTTTTCATCATGGCTATACAGTTATTTGCCGCTTTTTTCAAATTATATAAACATGAAAAAATCGATGTCGAAATGAAATAATAATTATAAATTTGAAATAAAAAACAGGCGGTTACATAAGGTGATAAAACTCTCAAATTTTAAGTACCTAAATATAACTTTAGGAAAATAACTCACTCAACTCATGATACAATTCTCAATTAATTTTACATGACACCATGAGTGGTGGCATTTCTGAGTGATATTGAATTAAATGAAGTCTGTACATTATGAGGAATAGTTATATGCCCAGTAACATCGCTTGGAAAAGTAATGGATACACAATAGAATCAAATGATGAATCTAAAACAAAGATATTTTTAATACTACCAATAACTATTGAAAAGAATTCATTTTTGTTCAAAATTCATAATCAACTGTACCAAATATAATTGCTACATCAGGTTGAACTGCATCATTGTATCCAGGGATATCTAAGCCATGGATTACTTTCATGAACAAGCAAATTTTGTTATTTTGAATTTACAAAGTATTTTTTGGCTCTTTTTATTGAATCATCATTTAAAGTAAGTTCACCATAAAAATACTAAATATTAAAATATTGACATTGACTTTGGTAATATTGCTTTACTCTTATGACATGAAGCAAAATGGAAGCAGTCCTGTCACCTAAAAAATTTGACATTCAATAACACCAAAAAGAATAATAAGTATTTCAGTGGTTCCATAAATTATGTATCAATTAATTTTTAATGTATGTTATGAATTTACATATTTATATTATTATACAATTAACCTACAATTTGACCAGTTGATTTCAAAGGGCATGCAACGTCAGTGATGTTAAAAATATTGAAAAAGGTAATTGGAACGTAAGAGTAAAATGATGGATGACTTTGTCAAAATTTACATGTGTGTATACGTTGTGTAAAATTCAAGCTGTAGTGTGAGTAATGTATATTTTAATTAATTTAATATACTTGTAATGCATTTTATATAAAAAAAATAGCTTTCTGCATTTCTTCTCCATATAACCTTTAACTATGCCAAATTTCACGTTCATCCGTTCGCGCATTTCGCTCAAAAAGGGGTACAAAGTTTTGGCTTCACGTATTAATATATATGATAAGAATAACTTGCAGTAACTCACGTCTATTAAATCGGAAATGTTATCGAAGAATTCCTCATCGTCTATGGTGAGACGTTGTTTCTGGTTGTCCGGTGCCGTCGCCCATTTAACTCTGCAAAAAAAAAATCATGAAATACTAACTAATTGTATTATTTTTATCCGACTGTGTAGTAGTGTAATGTTATCCTAAAGTATGTATGTATGTATGTACGTATATTTATATTTTTAACACGGACTGTTCCAGAAGCGGCTTCATAGACTTTTAACATAATAGGTTTAGTAAAAAGAAATCCATGATTTTTCCAATAGATGGCTTTAGTTATCTGTATCTTGTGTTGCAAAAGTTCGATCGGGTTCTAGAAAGATGAAATTTCGTATATTAAAAAAAAAACAGTTTTTTTACAGATTTGTCACTATTTGACTCAGTTTTGTTTGAGCGCGCGTCACAAATGGACACCAGCAAAGAGATAATACGGCGGATAAAAGACGGCTGAAAATGTGAAGTGTTTATAGTCCTCATACTGTAACAGCCAATCATGCGTAACCTTGTATTTGCCTGCACCCGACGTTGGTTAACTTCGGTGATCGGATGAAAACCGGTATATTTAAACTCTAAAACTCTACTCGACACAGTGCTTACCCGCACCACTTTTTGTCACACAAAACGGTTCGCGGATCCGTATTTCACAACTCTCCCATATGAAAATTTCACATCAAAAATTTAAACGTTGCGTCTAATATCTTTAATATAATCACGTATTTACAAAGGTGTATGACAGCAGTCGGTATTTGATGATTTATAGTAAGGACATTGATACAGTTACCAGTATAGGGTGAGTATATTAATTACGTAATGTATGTATTACTTGACGAACCTATAATGTTCGACTCGTCCACGAAATCGTACGCAGAGCGTGTGGTCTCCCGGAAAGTTGGTGCTCTCTCGTACCAAAAATACACCATCAGCAGACGCCGAGAGCAAGGCCTCGGCGCGTTCTCGCGATATCGCCCCGTGGTGCCACCTGTCGTATACAATATTACTAATGTATTCAAACGATTATAATAAATATAACCATAACCATTAACGAGAACTGTAATTGTAACGTATGACATAGAAAACCCATTGAGACGACGCTTAAAAGTGATAGACACTATTAGAGGTGGTCTTTATTACAAAAACGATTAATATAATGCACTATTCATATGCAACAGATAACAAATATTCAAAGACAATTATTATTCTGCTGTTGATTATCCGTTATTATTATTTATTTACAAGGCACAGATTACAGATAATAAGTAACTATGTTTACAATTATATATGATATTAAGGAGAAAACCTGTGTTTATGGACTATGTGATGAAATTTACTCAGACTAAGATGAAATATGTCTATGTGGATATCGGCACAGCAGAAGATACAGTTAGTGATAGTATTATATGAGCAACACACGTTAGCAATCGAATGATTAAAGGAAACGTTATTTATATAAAAAGGAATATGAAACAGTCTATTGCAACGACCGCGAAATTTGGTGTTAAAATTAAGCAAGTATAGTAATTGTGGACAGTCTATAATATAATTAACTATTTCATATAGAAAACTTAATTCACTTGCTTCCCTTCTGCTAGAGAACGATGAGATTTTAAAATATTCAGCACGTTCAAGATGCCTAGGTAGTTTATTGAAAACAAAATGGCTGTCCAATCTTAAAACAACGTGTGTACAATCAAGCATTATGTTACAATCAGTCATGATACGAACGACCAATATTCATATTATTGTTACAAATTTAAAAAAGAACAACATATCAAATGACACAACAGCAGAATAATTGACAACACCTTTTTACAACAGTTGTTTTAAAATAACATAACAGTGTGATTTATTATTTTATATGTAACCGTTATTGTCATCTATAATAACGATAATAGAGTAATTGTTCGTAGATCAAGCCCTCCGAATAAAGAAACCAAGTTTTTAGTAAATTATTAACAATATATGTAATTACATATTATATTAAGAGTAGATATCGTATGACGCACTAACTATTATTATCACTATTTACCTAAAAGTTTATTGTACGTTGAATTGTTATTGCTATCAACGGTAATTAATTCGCAAAAGTTAGTGCGTAATATGTATTATGCTTCCATTTGTCCCATACAAGGAAGGACCTATTTATAACAACATAAATTGCGTCACTTCTGGAACGTCAGACATTATCTAATAAAACTCTCATGTATGCGTCCGTCGTATAGTTTTTGCATAACCCGCTTATATAAATAACTTTCATATTCTTTATTATAACAATTATAATTTTCACAAATTGTATATGTAGGTAAAATATTATGTAGTTCGGAAATATACAAAATATATGTAACATTTTTAACATACATATTAAGTTGTAAAGTTTAACAACAATTTTAATTAATACTAAATGATAACGTTGCTTAAGACAACACGCTAAATCTAGGACTGGCTCTAAAGTGTAGCTGGTGGAACACACCTGTAGATATCTGGCGTTATATTATCAACTTGAGACTGTTATTCTAGTCAGGCGGCCTAAAAAAATCACCATGGTTTCACTATGGTTTCACTAGCATGTTTTCTTTCACGGAAAGTTCCGGAATATTCTGGAAATCTTAACTGCACTGAAATATTATCGCTTAGGACATCACGTTAGAATTTATTTCAACTAGTTTTTGGAAAGTGGGCCCACAACGACCATATACAGCGTAATACGCGTCATACGCGTGTCGTATTCCAAGATCAGACGGCATACATCGAATAACCAAGAGGGGCGGGAATGATCTTTATAGCGTGGGTCGCAACCATACATATGGTTATAAATCAGTCACAGTGACTCATTTGCTTTCTCGCTATTCGGAAGACCGATGAACACCGATGGATTGTAAATCTCTCAGTGATATCGTTATTTCTATCTTAAACTGAGTTTACCATCAAGTATAGGAAAGTTATTGAATAAGAATGTCGTACTACATTTAAAGCAGCTATGACAGCTGAGCGAAGTGATGATGGCTTGGTAAAGCGATTATGTCTTAGTGTACGACGCACTAACATACTCTTAACAAGATCGCGACACCCTTACATACTTATATGTAGAAATAATATAGGTATAGCCCAAAATGAGTTTGTAAATCTTGTGACACACCAATTTGTCGCAACACGGTGATTGAGAACCGCTGGCTTAGTGAAGCGACGATGGCTTGGTGAAGGGATAATGGCTTTGTGAAGGGATAATGGCTTGGTGAAGGGATAATGGCTTGGTGAAGGGATAATGGCTTAGTGAAGCGTCGATGGCTTGGTGAAGTGATAATGGCTTGGTGAAGCGATGATGCCTTAGTTCATGGGGTTTTCAGACACTGCGTCGATCGACGTACATTCGAATCATTGCAACTGAGTCGGAACTTTCGGAGAAGGAAAACATCAGGATGAACCCTCGGCATCGTGGTAGGGCTTTTTTTAAGTCCGCCGCTTGCTACCATCCTCAAGTCGATAATCTATCGCCAATCATCTATACATATTATAATAAGAAAGTAAATCAAAAGTGGCCGTACTTTTTAGATGTTCGTGGAAAAAATTGTTGCACGTGTCTAGGATTAATTAATAGAATACATTTCAATCATTATTAGAAATGTCTGTCTGTTTGTATGAACACGCATCACTGCTAAAGTACTGGGTTCACGTATAAGGAAATCATAAAGCATACCCTCGGGAGTAACTTAGGTTTTGTTTCATTAAAATCGGTCTACTCTATCAAAAGTTATTGTAATTTTAATGGCATCGGGACTTAAGTATGAGAAAAAAGTAGATAAGCAAATGGACTAAATACGTTCAGATGATTTTATTAGTCATTGTTTTATACACCAGGTTCCACGTGGAAGAAGTCGCAGGCACAGCTAGTAGCCAATAAAAGTGTGTTCCGGTAGCTGAACTTAAGAGTCAGTTCCCCTGTGGGTTTAACGTGTTTACCATCTTGGACTACATTGTCATATAACAACAGGTGAGATTAAAAGCTAAAATCTTAAAAGTATTAAAAATAAGAACAAGATATTTACTCTCTGTCGGTACCGTCGTATGCTATCGGAGGAATGAACAGTTTAATTCTGTGCGGTTTATTAAAACACTCTGTAATATCACACTCCATACCTCCCACACTTTAGACTAAATGAACGTACACTAAAATAATCTTCCGAGATAACATTATATCTCTATCGATCTTATCAAAATGTGAAACCATTTTCTGTTTATACCGCATGTCATTTAAATTGTTTTGTTCTCTGTTTCCATTGACATAAGATATATAATTACATGTAGTTGTAGAATTGATGTAATTCACGTTTCAATTTAGCCTTATCTATTGACTGTGACTTATCGTGATTCAAGACAATAGTAAATTCACACGACATATTTAGAAAGTCATTAGCTGAGGAGCAAAGCACGTCGAAACTGTGTTATTGTTTACCTTTTTGGGATCATGCATTATCGTTTTGTGTTCACGTTACAATAGCTGCCTTTACACGACACGGTCTTTCACGCACGATTACAGTGTGCAGGATTGAACACGAGAAAGCGTGTACGCGAATTCACAAGTTTCTTGTTACTGTTTGTCTTTATATGGGCAAAAGAGGATGTCGTGAAAAGACAACTATTTGTTTATCTCGAAAATTGTAATAAAAAACAAATATTCAAATAATCGAAATATGTTATTAATATCCTTTCTTTCTTTGCAAGGTGTAAAAAGGGATCACTTTTTATTAATTTAAATCACTTAAAAATATACTTATTAAATTATATAAATATACTAAAAAAATATTGGTTATTTACATCAGCTTGTCCGGCTTAACCTCCGTAATGACTGAATCCATTTTGAAGAAACTGTTATTGACATTTGTAAATATAATGTAGGTTATATACGCTTTTCCATTTAAATAAATAGGTAAATTAAAAATGCTAAAAATACAATAAAAACCCAAAATACGTACGGCCATTGCGCCATGTTGACCAGCCTGTTGCTGGCAGGAGGTGGGTTCTGGACAGACGTAGAGTTTACCAGCACGTCGCTTGGTCCCTTAGGGACAGCTGATAAACAATCAATTCTTTATTTAGCATACAATAATAGCCAAAGTTCGAAGACCGATCGTTGATAATCGGTATGTTATTCAGTTAAATGCAACACTATTATATAGCAAGCCGGCAGTTTCATAGCCAATTAATAAAGGCTTAGGAGACTTTCAGAAAATAATAGTATTGGAGCAAAAGTTCCCTCTAATTACGCAAATAATTATCGAACCTTGTGAAATGGTTTCTAATTTTAAAGTCGATTTGATATTTCCTTACAGTTTGCATCTATAAATGTGTAGCAATTTCGTTAAGATCCTGGATTAGATGCAATAAAACACGAGTTCATTAATGTTTGTAGTACGGTGAAGCTGTTAAGACCTTGCTAGGTCAATAGCGTAGCCAGTCCGAAAAAAAACAAAAAAAAAAACGAGTTCATTAATAGTGTTTTAAAATATTTATTGAAAATTGTTATTTCTGAACGACGATGTAACGTTCGAAGTAATATTGATTATGTTCTTATGCGGTCGCGATAATGTGCGGTAAATTATTTTTACATATAATACAAGAATTCTAATGTAAAACCACATATCAAGGCTCTTTGTTGTTGTTCTTTAGTTCAGAGTTTCATATTGAAACCATATATAGCTACTTTTAGGACATTTTCATAATTTTAAAGTTAAATTTGATTGTTGTTATGTCTTATAATTCCACACAGTAGGGTTTTAATTGTGAAATAAATAATTACCATTAATTATTTTTGTACTAATAAATCAACAAATGGCATGAGCATCAATTATTTACCTACAAAATACCAGTCCTTTCCAGTCATGCAATTTTCCTTGTTAGACTTTAACAAGGATCGATGCCTTAATTACGGGAATCGTAAAAGCAGTGATAGATGAAATAATTAAACAATGTTAACTAAATCTTAAATTTTTCGTTTATTTTAGACATATATAGAGTGAGAATTCTCGTTATTTATGATTGGGCAAATTTGCCATTTCGAAGCTGACATTTACCTATTTCTGCTACCGCTTTGCTCTTGCGCATAACATAATTCGGGGGTCGATAAATATTGTTATGTATCACTCCGTTCAATTTCATTAATTGATATAGCTTATTACAATTTCCTTATTTATTATTTCGTAATCAGAGTGAACGGGGCACATAGAATAAAATACATTTCTCGCCAAAGATTTGAACTTTTTGCTCTGAATTATTTTTTTATATAATAGGAGGCAAACGAACAGGTAGATCACCTGATGTGATCACAGGCACCAGCAACACCAGATGAGTTGCAAGTGCGTTGCCAGCTGTTTGGAGGAGAAGGGGGGGTGCAAGATGGGTATCCGGCGCCCTTGCTGACCAAACGAAACGCAACAATGTAAGCACTGTTTCTTCACATGGGTGTTTCTGTGGGTCGGGTGATAATACCCCGGACAAGCTGACCCATTCATGTAATATCTTCAGTGTGGCTCTACCACCTAGTATAGTTGCGTACAACACAAATCAAGGTATAACTACGCATTACATGTCGAGACAACTTAACGATATAAAAATAACAATTTTAAATTCCTATTGATATATTTTACTTTTGTTTTATCTTCAAACTCATTAGATTATGCACAAGCACGACTTTACGGGTATATTCAGAGTAGTCATAAAGATTGATGATATAAAAATATAGAATACATACCAGGCGTGGTTTGCGAGGTGTGCATAATAGTGTTATTAGGTGCGGGACCCGTGGGCGCAGCCGTTCGCACCGACGACGACATTATAACCTATTTGACAATACTATTTCTTATAAAGAGTTATATATCAACGGATAAGTGTCCATATACCAATAGTGTCTATCACAGTCTTTTTTACGTTTTATACTTTTTAATACAAATAGATTCACGTTAATTGTAAATAGGTCACTCTTACTCTATATGCAATATCATATTTCAGCATCTTTTTTCTATTTTTAATGATATAAACATTTCAAGTATATTTCTATTCAAAGCAGAGAAGTGTTTTTTTTATATCCTGTGAAATTAACTTTTTTGAGATAGACACTATTGATTCTTAACCATACATATGTATATTAAAATTATATTATTATAGATATTGCTCGCGGCGTCGCTCGTGTAAATGTATATTTGGTTTATCACTTAAGCCCAGTAAATTTTTTATAGATGAAAGGCAGCTTATGTACTTTTTTGTACTCCTGAGAACGTGTGTGCAGAATTTCATGATAATCGGTTGAGTAGTTGAAGTGTGAAAGCTTAAAATTATATCAAAATCGGTCGTTCTTAAGAAACAGTTCAGCGATAAACAACCGTACGGAAGAATAATAAATATATATCTTTATATATAAATTTCTTCTGTACGTGTGTGTGTATATCACTGAATTTTGTGTGCGTGTTCGAGTGGATCCGAGAATGGTTTAGATTCACAATTGGACCCGGTAGGTGGCGCTGCGGTTGAATTTTAGATTTTTTTTTATTATCAAGGCAAGACAACGTCTGCTAGGACCGCTAGTGTATATATGACATTTTTACTTTGCTTTATATTTTATGATAACATATATGAGTCGTTACATTTAAAATGAGCTAAATCCAAATTTAACCATTCCTAATATTTAACATTACCTTTCAAGATCTTCCAATTTTGTACATGTGAAATATGAAGATCATAAAAAAAGGAAAACGAAAAAAAAAATCTTATGGACAGCAAAATTTGAACTTCGTTTTCGGTGTATAAAAATTGGGAATCCTAAAAAAATTAAACATGTTGTATGAACGATTAAAATTGAGTTTAGCTAACTTTTAAATGTAGCGACTCATATGTTATAATATGCGCATATGCTAATACTAATTTTATAAACATTACACGATGACGTCATTCGGTAAAACAATAGAGTGAATGATTTAACCATATAGCAATGTATTAATTATTACGGAACAAACACGTTTTGGGATTTTAACGGTTTTGTTATAATTTTTAACATTCACACGTGTTGCTTCACATTAAAAAAAAATCTATATACGTGTTTGTTTCTATAAAGCTTCCCTTTTTAGTTTCGTATTCTTCTGAGCCAAATTAAGAATGTTACCCGTGTTTAATTGTGTTACCGAGATAATTATTCTTTATTTCAGTTCAACAGGATCAGAAAATGATTCAAGATCAATGATGTAATAACTAAAATGTTATAGATACGTTACCTACATGATATTTTGATGTAACGTATGTTACGAAAACGCACACATACGTAAAGTAATATTGTAACGCCACACTGTCATAGATAAAATGTGGAAGTAAGACGGCATATTCACAATATCGGTGGTGAGAAAGAAATAGTTATATGTTGCTTAGATACGGGAGGATTGAAGGGGCAGCCGTTAAAAATAAGCTAGCTAGCCAAGTTTTCTAACAAGGCGCTGTCGAAGCGCTTGTGACATATCTATCTAGCTTTTTAGTTACAATATAATAGATATTAAAATACTCAAACATGAAACTTATAATTCGTGTCTGACAGAAATGCTAGATTCAATTAAAAAATTATACAACAAAGTAATCGGACAATTTAAAGTTTTACTGGTGATCGTTCAACAGTCGATATTAGACGATAATAAGGGTGCAGAAAGATTTACCTTCACATGTTAATATATCATTATTGTTATCTGTATTTCTTTGTAGTAAAAAATGTATTGTCAGCTGTATAATTATTGTAAATTGTATATGTAAGGAGCGTGAAGTATGACGAATAGAGACTTAGAAACAAAGGCTTTACGACTCATCGAAGGTATTGGAAAAAAGAGAATATTTCCAAAAAGTTTTTATTAACAAAATAAAGTTCGTCGAAAGCCATTAATTAAATAAAGAATATCGATTGACGAATAGAGGAGAAAAATGTAGTGAATTGTTTATCTTCTCATTTTTATATATAGATTTTGTTATTTTACAAAACAAATTGTGTGTGCTTACATTCGGTGGAATTGTATTCTGCAATGCTGTGGGCGAGAGAGGTGCGTGTGGGCCATTACTGGCGATCACGTTGCCGCCGCACTGGAACAATGTTTAAAATTAAGATAAAAATAACTTGCAGCTTTTATTGTGAAAATTATAAGTATAGATTCGGTAGATTAAACGCTCGTAGAACTGTTAAGAAAGCCGTCATCAGTGTTAGCCTTATAGTTTAGAGTAGTAGCGTTTTCGAAGTGGGACATGATTTTTGTGATAATTAAGATCTCGTAAAACTCAATGTACAATTTATTTTACAAACTAACAACTAGCTTTTAGGTTCAAGTTTGAAAAAGAAATCACCCCTACAAGCCACGTATACAACGTATTTTCGCGCCAACTGTAATCTCACCTAATATTGTGATTAATGCTTATTCAATAAAGATAAAAGATCAATGCTTATTAAAACTATATATAAGACCAGTCATGCTGGGCTACGAAAGAGACGGATGAGAGAAAATTACATGTGACAGAGATGCGAATGTTAAGGTGGATGTGTGGTGTGACTAGAATGGATAAAATTAAGAATGAGTATATCAGAGGAAGTTTGAAAATAGCATCAGTGACAGATAAGTTGAGGAGTAATAAGCTATGATAAGACCAGAACTATGATAAGACCAGTCATGCTGGGCTACGAAAGAGACGGATGAGAGAAAATTACATGTGACAGAGATGCGAATGTTAAGGTGGATGTGTGGTGTGACTAGAATGGATAAAATTAAGAATGAGTATATCAGAGGAAGTTTGAAAATGGCATCAGTGACAGATAAGTTGAGGAGTAATAGTATGGTATGGGCATATCATGAGGAGAGATGAAAACCATGTAACTAGAAAAGCGTTGAGTATGTTTGTGGGCGGATATACGAGTAGAGGAAGACCGATAAAGGTATGGACGGACTGTGTGAATAATATGTGCGTAAAAGGAGTGAATACTGAGATGACATTTGACAGGAGAGAGTGGAAAAACAAAACATGTTGTGCCGACCCTACTTAGGTGGGATAAGGGTAATGATGATGATGATGATGCTTATTCAATAAAGAATGCTTAAAAATGCTCTTTCATTTAAAACTTAGAATCACTAAAATGCCCAATGCGCATTTAAATGAACAGGATCGGTCGTGTTTTTCATTTTAAAAAAAGATTAAAATGCGTGGGCCGGAATATGTAAACAAATTGAACACTGAGTTTTTATCTCAGCGCGACCATTATAGCTTGTGCCTTAGTAGGATATATACAAAATATTGTAGCAAACGAAACTATTTCATAAATTGAATTATCTAACCGGCAACTGTTGAGGCGGTTGAGCACGCTTAAGCCGGGCAGGAGCGGTGGGCGCCGGTGCAGCCGATGCTGAATACCAGCCGCAAGGGACAACACCCTGTGCACCCGCGTGGACTCCGTGCTGTGAACAATACATTTCAAATATATACAGAACCGACATACTAAAAATGATTTTATTTTATACTTTATACGATTTAGCCGTCAACTTAAAATCTCACTTGATGTTAAATCACTATGTGGTCTGAGATGGTAAATATGCTAAGCCTGGAAAAAGACTTGACAAATAAGCTAGGAATATTGTAACCCACTTGATGTAATAACCGCTAGTCAATTACATATAAGTCGATTTTTGAATTAACAGTACTAGGACCAGAAAATAGCTGCGAAAACAAAGGATTTCTATCCTATCAATAGTGGTTTTTCATAACATAAGACTGCTTCGACTACTATATAGGTTTACGTACTAACCAGCCAAGGAGTTCTTACCAAATCTTTGTGACCAGTGACTCCTAGAACGTAACTCTTGTTGAAAGGATTAAAATACCACGTAGGTACGTGTTGTTAACAAAATTCTTTAGTCCAGAATTCGTTAAAGCAAATATTTTCAATTTGTTGTTCAGCGATAGTCTAAAGTTATATACGCAAAGGATGCTTAAACTAAACATCCTGCATTCCGTGCATTTATGGCTATAACTGCAGCATATTTGGTGTTATAAAATTATTAGTTGTAGATGACAAGATTATTATTATATGTAAAACCCATGTTAGTTCGAAATATACATACAAAAGATGATAAAATAACATTGGTTGATTATAGATTTAGTTTATTAAACATATAAAATATATAAAGATTAAACTTAAATACCACATAAATAAAAGCTAAATTTCAAGAATCTATCTTGGTAAGTTTACTTAAAGTGAAAATATTGCTTAATACTTAAAGTTAGATTTTCTGAATGTAACAGAATAATTGTAAAATTTTACGATACTATAAAGTTCTTTGATACTAAAACACATTTATTTTTTTTGATTACGTAAAAAAGTGCTGCAAAGAGTTCTAATGAGAATCATAGCAGTAGATTACTATATTTTTATTGTATTTAACGAAAAGGTAGAACTATTTCTCTTAAACAAAGACATATTGAATGAGGACAACATTGAAACTATATTAATTTTAAATAAAAACTTTGATACCATTAACTAGATTCTATTAATTTTACTTTGTTTTAGGTTATCAAATATTAATAGCTGTACTAGTGGGCGCCCAGTAGTCGAAATTCGACCATAGTTCATTGATTTTTAAAGTTGAATGTATAATGAAAAAGGGTAATTGGAACGTAAGAGTAAAATAATACATACAGTCGAGCATAGCAACCTCCTTCACAACCTTTTTTGAAGTCCTTTATTGACAGATCTGTCAAAGTCTTTTT